>CM030848.1:1292500-1367500 GCA_018105865.1 Metaphire vulgaris
AGAGGAAAATGCCTCTTATGTTTGTAAAAGAACAATGAATTCATTTTATAATGGAGGAAAAGGTATAAATCAATCACCCAACCTCTATAGTGCCACAATGATAAGGCCCATAGCATTGGATCACACAGTTAATGATATACTAAAATTAAGCTATAGACACATCAAATGAGAAGTCAGTCCATGACAGCTGAAGAACAATTTACAGCTCAGAGGCCAAACCAAGTGCTCAGAGGCCAAACCAAGTGTTCAGGGGCCAAACCAAGTGTTCACAGGCCAAACCAAGTGTTCAGGGGCCAAACCAAGTGTTCACAGGCCAAACCAAGTGCTCAGAGGCCAAACCATGTTTTCAGGTGTATTTTTTACCACATCTCAAAGATTACCGAGTGTTAGCTGTGCACCAACAGGTTATGGCAATGAATTCCAGAGGTTAGGGTCAAATACTGCAACACAATGAGAACCAGAGCAAGTGTCTTGCAGAGGCAATAAACTCTGTTTTACTTAAAATACCAAAAAACAAACCTAAACTTGAAAGGCAGAGAATCGGTTCATTTCAGACACATATGCTTACAAATGCAAGAAATAACAATATTACTGATCAGATCATTCTGAAATTTTCAAAGGAGCCAACTAGCATTCTCAAAACGTGTGCTTTTTCAATTACTTTAAATAATTTTACAATCAGTAAATCAATAATAACATGCCATTCTATTCAAAATTACTTCACCAAAAGATTAAATAATATATTCAAACTCAGTTTCTGAACTAACAATAACTCTGTTTACCGATTTCACAATCTTGAATGCTTTCTTTGAAAACATCCTAAAAAGCAGTGCAGAAAAAAGACAAAGAAATTGTAATTTCAAATATAAATTTAATTGCTTAGCAGAATTTGGCAACATTAAAACTTCAATCTAACTAAATGCCACAGATAGAATTTTAGAGAACTTTGGCAGAACTTTGCCTTTTTAGCCATCATGAAAATTATTACCATTATGGGTTTATATTTTTATGTCTTAAGGTTTGATGAGCCAAAAATTGTCACCACACAAAAGTTCCTTTTTATTTGACCCTAATGGCATGCCCGAGAATACAGCCTATCTTACAACATTAGGAAATCTCAAACGGATCTCCAGTCACTACATTTACTACATAAACAACTATAAATATCAATACTGTTCATTGATATATGAACTGGCTATTCCTTTATATTGAAGTGACCATTCCTCTTATTCCTCTGAATGTCAGATAACATGATTCTGACCGCACAAAACAACTCACGCAGCACAAACAGCAGCTTAGCATTAAACAATAAAGTTCTTCTTAAAGTAAATCACCAACTGAATAAAAAGGTTTTAAGATAAAAATGTTTAAAAATAACCTCCTGACTATTTGGCTGCCCCAAAAATCTGCAGCCCCAGCCCCAGCCCCCACTATCCTTAACCCCTTTACCGTGCATTTAACTGTAACTCAATGTGAAATGGACGGATATATTCGGGGTCCCCAGTAAAGGGGTTAATGTAGACTGCCTATGAGTAGGAATAGAGGGAGTAAAGAGCAACATCGAATCAATCAGAGAATGTCAAAATCAAACAGCATGGAAGTCCAGGGTCGCTAATGTAGAAATGGTTTACTACAACTCTTTTCCTTTTGGCAGAAAAAGGAACAAGAACTTTAATGGGAAACAATTTCCGACTATGATTAAGCTTCTGAATGTTGTTGAACACTATTTGGCGGCTCCAAAAATCTCCACCCCCCATCCCTCTCTATCCTTAATTTGGCACTGTCGAAAGGGCTACAAAAATTCGGGAACCACTGATCTAAATTAAGCACATGGATTCCTGGTGAAAGAACTTTACCATTTTCAGTGAGCACGCGGCTCGATTAGAAAAGATGGCCGACAATAGTTCCCGGTCAACGTTAGAATAGTGGACGGTCTGAATGCTTTTACAGATGTGCAGAGCACAAGTGTACATTTCGTAAGCGCCGTTGTAATCTTTGTCCTTGAAGCAGGCATTTCCCTCTTCTTTCACATCGGAAAGTACTTTTTCCAATACAGGCTACAACATGCGACAGAAATAAAGTCAGAAGGGAAAGCAAACAATAAAGCTGACCTAAGTCAAAATTTGATAATTTTCTGAAATCTATGTTTCTCTAATTGAAATTGAGCAAATCAAATTGAGTGATAGCATGCTTTCACCAAATATGTTTTTATATAGGATCTTAATCGCAACATCCAAACAATTTAACAAAAGGCTTGAAAATCTTGGAAATACTCTTGGCTGGTGTTTTTTGCTCTTGGGAAATTTTGGTTAATATGAAATCACCATCAGGCAAGAGACAACTGCAAGCTCTCAAAATGGCTCTGTGTAATTAAATGGCTCTGTGTAATTAAATGGCGTTGTGTAATTAAATGGCTCTGTGTAATTAAATGGCGTTGTGTAATTAAATGGCGTTGTGTAATTAAATGGCTGTGTAATTAAATGGCTCTGTGTAATTAAATGGCTCTGTGTAATTAAATGGCTTTGTGTAATTAAATGGCCCTGTGTAATTAAATGGCTGTGTAATTAAATGGTTCTGTGTAATTAAATGGTTCTGTGTAATTAAATGGCCCTATGTAATTAATTGGCTCTGTGTAATTAAATGGCCCTGTGTAATTAAATGGCCCTATGTAATTAAATTCAATGAAATTCCATTATCTCAAATAGGAAAACTGACAAAAACTATTCAACTATGACTTAAATCTTACTTGATAAACAAGCTTACACTAACAGCATTAAAAAGAAAAAACAAAGTCCTAGAAATTGCCTTTTTATGAATATATATATATATAGTACCCTGCAAATTACAATACTCATATTGGGAATACTGGCAGCTCATGCTCTTATGGGGAAAAACAATTAAATGTAATAATCTAACAGAAGCTTAATTTGAAGCCAAAAACTAGAAACTTACAACAGGCATTGATTTTGGAATTAGACCTTCTCTGAAAGAATAAATACATAAATCATTACTACAAACAAACAGGAAGTACCCAATATGAAGTACACAGATTACAACTACCCACCCCTCCCCAACTGTGCCTAAGCAATAAATGGTTGAGTGGGCCATTGGCACTACAACACAATCCCAGTTCCAGGACACAGGACAGCCATCCATCCAATTTTCAAGCCACACTCAACACTGCTCAACTCTGATGCAATATTGGGAACTGGTGGTACAAAGACAATTTGATGTCCCTCACATACGAGACACTAGTTATGCATAACACTATCTAATCATCACATACTTTGCAGCCTTATTTTGCAACATGCCATCCTAATGCTTTACAAGAACAGATTACATCTATACAGTGTAAATATACATCAGTGTTACAGTGCTATGCTGTTCACTAGGAACCTTAAAACATATTTATTTAATATCTCCTATTAGGGACATTTGTAAAGTGCTCTTGACTTTAGCCTTCGCTATGCGTATTGCGCTATATGAAATTGTCAGAATTAATAATTAATAATAATATGCACCTTTTACCTAAATGCTATTTTGTTCACAAATCCTGCAAAAAGTATCCACAAACTCTTATATTCTACAAACAAATTAGGATCAAAAGGTACAAAACTAGGCACAAAAACTAGTCACAAAAACTAGTCAACTAGATTAACTTTGATTTTAATTCCTATACTGATATAAGAAATTTTTATAAACTAATACCCTTGTTGTAATGAATTTATAATATACCATCAGAAATTTCTGTAAATTACGACAAATAAATAGATCACAAAACTGAATTAAGTCAACTAACTTGCTGCAAAATTATTTTAGGTATATGTTACAAACAGCACATTCTCTAAGCAGTCGTGTCAGCCTGAATAAATCTAAGCAGCCATAATGTAAATTTTCAAGTAATCAAAAAATTTACTTCAGCACAGGAAAGATTGGCCCTATGCGATGCCATCGCTCCAATCTATCTGGCGGCATCTGAAGCAGCTGGGGGAAAAACGGTGGCAAACCCCATCCTGGAGGAGGAGCAGGTGGAGTAAACCATCCAGGATTCATGATTCAAACACCTGAGATTAAGTCAAACACACGAAATGAAGAATTTCAAAAACAGACGATCATGTTAACTAAAGAGATCCGTCAAAGGACAAAAATCAAATACATTTCTCAAAAACAAACAGGGTTTGGAAAGAAAAAAGCTTGGAAGCATTGAAGCATTTGATACAAGAATGATTACCGTGCGCTTGACCTCACATAAGTAGTTTTAAACCTGCCAACCACCAGCACAAGCAGTTAAAAGTCTCAAATTACATATTGGGCAGTGCATATCATTTTAGAGCACTGCCCACATAAAATATTTTGGACACATGCTTTATTTCCTTAGAGGGAACATATTATCTCACACTAGGAAAATCATTAAAACCAAACTAACCTTCAAATATGTCTATATAACAAGAACCATTTAAGCCTTTCAACAGTAAACCAAATTTCAAGATTTGATTGCTCGTCATACAACAAGTAGGCGGAATATTTTGTGTAGAGTTAAGCTTACTGTATGCAGAAGCAGTTCTGACCCACATAAAAGCAATTGTTTATAACCATTGACCAATAACAACTTTTCAAACTGTTTGTGGCTTAACGAAACCGCAAGAAATACCGGTAATACAAATTAATTATGCTGTAATATTTGCAAATGCACATAAACATATCACACAAAATCAATACAAACCTAAATGAAAAAACTTGATCAACAAAACAATAAAATGGCTAAAATTTCAACTCATAATTAATTTAACCAAAAATATATGCTAAATTCATCAGAGGGATAACATTCAACTTTACTCAGCCACTCTGTTCTAGCCCCTCCCAAGTTAGCAAAGACTAGATTCCTCATGAAGTAAAATTTCTGAATTTTGAGGAAAAGGAAAGTAACCAGAGTTTCTGTATGTCACATGTGCAACATAATTAGTATACGTGTTCACAAAAAAAGCACCACAGAAACAATAATTATGCTACTATTACTAAAAATAATGATAATAACCATATTTTGACTGGTTTAGTATGATTTCTCTTGTATTGAAAAACCACTGTCACTCATACAGCCCCCTATTCCAACTTCTGTTTGTCTGCCACAGTTGGCATCTTTGATTCTACAAAAAACACATTTCACAGTACACAATGCCAAAACAGCACACATATTCTATTTCAGTTCTTCATAATGTTGTTTTTTTCACATATAATTAATTAACTTCATGAGTTGTTTGAGAAAGATATTGGGAGTAAGTAAATTACAAAGAATAAGAAATGAAGACATCAGGAAAAGACTGGGAATGAAAGAGACAATAATAGATAAAATCAGAAGAAGAAGACTTAGATGGTATGGACATGTAAATAGAATGGAAAGCAACAGACTCCCATATAAAGCACTCTACACATACAAAGAAGGAAAAAGAGGAAGAGGAAGACCCAGGAAAAAATGGATGGATAACATCAAAGAAGACTTCGAAATTCACTTCGAAACTTCAAATGACAATAATAGATGGAATGAGATTAACAACGGAAAAAGATAAATGGAAAAGTTTTGTGTCTAGCTATTGCCGCTAATGAGCTGGCAGAAAGCAACTATGATGATGATGAATTAATTAACTGGTTGAGGAATAGGCAAAACCTTGTATATCATCCATACCTACATTTTGCTTCTAAATTACTAATAGATTGACAGACATGTCTTTCCCAGGTTCACTTCTTAAGCCAAAAATCTATGTATACTCGGTAAGTACTTCTACAGGTATACAGAATATCTCAATGTGTACATTTCTATGCTAAACCAGCTTTAATAACTTCATTTATTGTACTAACTTCTTTGAGCCTTGCATACCAAGGTTACGCTGACAGAATGCAGCCTTGTCTATCATTCTCTCAGGACTCAATTATTCAACAGTAATTTCTTGTAGATTCGTAAAAACGGCAGGTTTGCAACAAATCTACATGAAATCAGAATTCTATAAGAATTCACACAACACGTCAGAGCCGGTAACAAATCTCGACAGCGACCAGATGCTCTAGACAAGTCACATCGTCTAGCCAATCACAGCGCTCACGGGTATCACATGTCATAAGTTATGTGTTACCAAGGTTGCAAACATGGCCACAAACCCATGTCCCATGCTGTCGCTTTTTCTTCTTCTTTAGTCCATTGTCTATTATTAAGGCACAAGACCTAGAGGTTAGCGTTGAGCAGGCAAAAGCTATTGCTTGTTTTTCAACACCTGCAAGCCTTGCCATTTTTCTTATTTACTCATGAATGTGACTTGCAGTCTCCACAACTTGTCAAAAGCAACCCCACATCTAATCTGTAACAATTTTCTAACTTCTTGTGCAAAGAATCTACAAGAAATCACATCAGTGTTGTATGATTATGACTAATTGGCAGCAACATTGACTCAGTTTCAGCAAAAATCTGCTTAGATGACTTAACCCTTTCGCAACAGCAATCCACATAACCAATATGTTATGAGGCCAAATATCAGCCTTGCAGGGCCAAAGGGTTAAACTTCTGGACTCTCAGTCCATCATAAACCTAATCTTTCCTCATAGCTTTTTCAACTCCAGAAAACTTTTTCCGCTGTAACAACCTTGGCATTCATGTCAACACAGCTTCAAATCCTGACTCCCATTCTCTGAGACTGGTTGTCTGCACAATTCACAAGCTTCCCACTGCAACTACGAATCATCTCTTTATGTACATTAATATCATATGTACTATCATAGCATAGTATACCACATTATTACATCACAGTGGCTGAGTTTGTAGAGTATTGCAAACTCAAATGCTGAAACCTTGAAATGCATGACTGCCAGTTCTGTGAATTTCAACAATGCAATTTTTATATTGTAAGTCAACAATGTGAGTTAAGCAATGCACAACAGATCTTCGAGAAAACCAAAACTGTGCACCGCCCATCATCAGGCTGAGTCTGCTTTTATACAAACTGTTGTAACACTCTCTCTCTTTGGCTGCTGCTTCAAAGGCTTCCACAGTCTACCATGTTTCCCTGCAGTTTTCAATAGTAACCTGATCACTTTCTTCTATTTAGCATCAACTGCCGACTGTCAGTCGTATTTTATTCACCTATACTTCACAGCCCTGTCTTTTTCTCCCTCATTACTCCGATTCTGAATTCTAATAAAAGTATAATACTCTGATCACCACATGAGCATGAACGACCCCGTCTGTCCTGCTTTTTCTTAAATAGCGTGTTATATGACAACAAATTACAAAACTTTAAGAACTAACAAATGAGAATCAGATCAACCTGAACAGGAATTTCAAACACCATAAATGGATGCCTCAGCTTCTGTCAGCGACATTATAAACATATTAACTTTTAAAAATCTTCTCATCATAATGCATTCAGCCCTGGATAAAACAGTTACCAGTAAGTATGCTAATATTTTGTAGTCTACAGTAAAATAATTTTGTCAGCAAAAAACACATCTGCAAAAATACATCCAGTGGCTATCTATATGATATTTGAGTTTCAATTTTTAATTTCTTTATATCTTATGATATTTGTATCATTACTAAGCATTTTTCTATTTATCCAAAAGCAGGTTATGATAACATGCACAAAGCAGTACTGCTACCTCTAATGTTTACCTTACTTCACCAAAAGTCAGAACCACTCTTGCAAGACAGATCACACTGGACTGGATACAAATGATGTCAGTGACAGCCAGATGGTACAAAAGGGAGGTGCAATAGTCCAAGCAACAACCGATAACTGGGTCTAAAATGGCAATCGCTATACTTTCTCCAGCAACAACAATGGCAATCGCTATACTTTCTCCAGCAACAACGGCAGCTGAATAGCGACCGTGGGTGGGGTTTGACGTGGCTACAGGGCTGGTACGATCGGTCGCAATCTAAGTCTATTCACGTCCACCTGTTCTGAAGATTGGCTTCTCTGCCATCTAAAAACAGCTCTAATATTTATGCCCACCGAATATAACGGAGACAGATTTCAAGCAGCCAGATTTCTGCCGATAGAAACCGGGTTTTCCACACCTCCTGGTTAAAAACCCCCGAATCAGGCAAAAACACAATCAAAACATATTTTTCTATACCCACTAAAATCTCACGCATCAGACCACGAATAATCTGCAGCGAATCAACCGTACCGTCTTTTCAACCGAAGGCGTCTAAAGAGTGTCTATGGTTACGGACATTTCGGCGATAAATGCGCTACTTAAATGCAGACGAACACGAGATTTCATTTCTGAAAACCGAAACTTTTCCCATTAAAACAGAGTCTATTTTCGTTTCGTCCATCTTGGTTGTCGAGTGTTGTCGACGGCGCTCAACCACTCTGTAAAAAAACCGAGCTATGCGGATCAACTCTGAAATAAACAGCGATGCCAGCCGCTTGGTGCGCTAGCATCGAATAAAATATCAAGGGTGAAATCTGCGGTGGATAGTCCAATCCTATTCTATGGACTATGGTCCAATCAAAAGTGGGGCGTAAATTATAATTATTATGATGAAAGTTCACGGCAAAATGTTATTTATTTGAATGTTTAGGTGACTTAGCCAGTGGCAGTGACCACCAGAATTAATTATCACTGTCCATTGCTGTCTGCCAAATGAAGAGCTTCAACAGACTGGCCTTGCATCATTGCTTGATCGCAACAGATAAGTAAGTAAAATCTCGTGGATTTCTATAGCGCCTTGGAAAGCAGCACAACAGCAGCTGCTTATTCTAGGCGCTCAGCCTCTTAAAATAGCTATAGGAAATGTGGGATCAGCCAGGCAATGGTCAATATCCGAAGGGCAGTGAGGCTAGGTTGTTACAGCTATGGCGGAAATGATTTCAGAAACAGGAAGGATTTAAGCTTAGACCTGAAGACTTGAGGAGATAGTGCGGGAATTATAGGAAATGAGGAATCAGATTTTATTGTTTTAAAGTGTCCAAGTGTGCGAAGGGAAGCTGGGATCGAGTTCCAGAGTTCAGGTGCAGCATATGAGAAGGCACGGTTGCAAATTTTCAGGGATGACTGATTTAGCGGGCGTGACAGAGTGAGATGAGATGACGAACGTGTGGGTCGAGGAGGCTGAGGGGTTAATAGTGATCTAAGGTAGACAGGTTTTGATGACTGAAGTGAGCTATGTGTAAGGTTATTATCTTATAAACGTTCAGTTATTTTAAGCCAATGTAATGATTTTAGTATGGGTGAAATATGGGAGAATTTAGGTGACATAGTAACAGCAATTTTGTATTGATTGCAATTTGTTGATGGAGGCTTTGGGAAGCTAGTTATAGTAGAGGGAGTTACAGTAATCTAATTTGGAGTGGACTATAGAGGTGGCGATTGTGGCAGTCTTAATATCAAGACCAGGCGACGAAGGTCACGAATATGAATAAAGCAGGCTTTTGAAAGTTGGGAGATTTGTGATTCGAAGTTTAGAAAAGAGTCAAATTTGAACAGAGATTTCTAGCAGTTGGAACAGGGATTATTGTGGTGTCAGGAGCTAAAACTAGTTTAGGATTGTCAATTTTTTTGAGTTGTTGGGGTAGTCCGATTAAAAGAAACTCTGTCTTAGATGGGTTGAGAGCGAGGAGATTAGATGACATCCATGCAGAGATAGACGAGAATGCAGATTCAAGCTCAATAATAGAAGCATTGAATGAAAGAGGTGAGATACCATAGGCATAGAGGCTATGGTATCTCTCATAATAAAAAAATAATAATCAACATCATCATCATCATCATCATCATCATCATCATCATCATCATCATCATCATCAGATAATTAAAGTCTATGGCAATTCCGACTACGATGTAGAGTTGTAGACAGTAGAAGCCAATTATTCGGGTCATGAATGATGCATTGCTGAAACTTCAAACTTTCTACTCTCATACTGCTGACTTTCACGATTCGTCGTCGATTATAAATGTTCTAAGGCTTTGTAAGTCCTACGACTACGTCTCCGAAAGAGTCAACAGCTAAAAGTAAAAGATGCGTAAACTGTCAGATTGTCCATGCTATTTTAAGTTGTAACCGTGGACAACCGTGCAAAAGTAGCACGCTGCGCGGCAGCACGGAGTGCACGAGGCCAATTGCACCACCATTGGTTCGACTCGGCCGTTGCTCGTTGGCAGCGACTGCAGCGGCTGACCGGACCCTACGGAGGGGCGTCCGACCCATATTTCAGCGCTGGAGTATTAGCCTACTTGCCGATCGACGGAGGCGGCGACTGTGGCCCGGCTTCCCGGAATAGGCTTGCATCGCCTCTCCGTCGTCTCGGCCGCCGTCCATAAAAGCACGTGTGAGTCTGAACAGCATCATCATCATCATCGCCAGCTGCAGCAGCAGCTGAGGTGGAGGTGGAGAAGTTCGCCGGATCGGGGACTGGTATAGGAGAGAGTTGCTGGTCGGTCGTCGTCGGCGGTGTTGGCTGATGGATTGAAGGCAGGTGGATTGAACCGGTGCATGCCTGGCGGGATTCGTGGTAGACGCTGTTTTCGGGTCACGCGGATCTGATGGAATCGTCGCTTAGCAGGGCTGTACGTATCCAGTCGTTCTCATTGTTTTCCAACAAGGCATTGGCTTTGACGAGAGGGCGTTTGATTAGTCAAGGCTAACGTCTTCATTTTAAAACTGTACAATTATTGCAGTCAGTGACAAATTGATAAACTATTTGATGTTGATAATAATAATAATAATAATAATAATAATAATAATAATTATTATTATTATTATTATTATTATTATTATAAAAAAATGGATTTTAAGTGGTCTAGTAGGATTTATCATGCATTGAAACTACTGTCACTCCATCTACAATTCTACATAGGCCTACTTTGATGGCATTTTTGCAACAGAGTTTAATCTTAAAGGGAATTTGTGATGTAGGAGCATAAACTACTGTAACCAACATCGAGTCCAAATAAAATAAGGTGGATAATTTATTTTACTGTAATCAGATAACTCAGCAGTTTTCAGATGCAGATCATTTCTGACTTCTTCTCTGGAATTATATTTGTGAATTAGAGCTGTTGCTATAAAATATATATATTATTACTATTACTATTATTATTATTAGTATTACTACTATTATTACTATTATTATGTTGAGATCAATTTTATATACCGTTACAATTAATTTTTGTTTGGGTGACTCTTAATTATCTGCTTGAAGTGATCATTTAGACTAGATTGTAACTTCTTTTCAGTTAGTTGATTTTTCATGGTTTCATTGCCTACATAAGCCAAGTCTTGTTCACATATGCCTTTGTGGTTTGCCTTTCATGCAGTACATCAAAATTTAGAGATTGGTTTAGGCCCTAAGAGATGAGAAATTAGAAGTGCTTACGTGGATGGTGCTGGATTGAGCCTGAAACTGCTTTTTTCATGGTATAATAGGACGAACATAGGAGATTATAATTGAACTTCATTGACCTTTGACTGATGTCAAGTACATTACAACATAGGAGATTATAATTGAACTTCATTGACCTTTGACTGATGTCAAGTACATTAGTAAAACGGCACTATAGAAGTCCTTTGGATAGTTAGTTAATTAGAGTAAAACAGTCATTGCATTGTTCAAGGGTCTTGGACTTAAATATGCTTTCATATGCCTGTATGTTTTTACTGAAATAAATTGGCTTGCTTGTACAAAAATGAGGTTTATCTTAGGCAAATTTTTAGAGATGTCAAATATGGTTTTGATTGTATATTTTCACATTTCTGCTTTAACTTTGTTGTTTAGATACACTGCATTCAATTTATAGCTTTGTGTAACCAATAATGCATTGGTTGTGTTGTGTTGTTAAAGGAAAATATCAAATATAAACAAATGAAATTGCATTTCTGTGCTCTTGCACAGAGATGCCTAGACCAAAAACAAAATTTTTAGCATACAGTGTATGTTGTTTTCCATTTAACTTTTGACAAAGGTGTTTGAAGTCAGCTGTGAACTGGAGAGAGAGAGAGAGAGAGAGAGAGAGAGAGAGAGAGAGTGCTTGGTGAAGTGTTTTGTGAGTCAAGGTTGAGTGTCAAGAGTCTTTAGTGTACTGGTAATCAGGATTTGTGCATATCAGCACTAACACTGGGGCACTAAACCCAGGCATTCATGTACTTCTTCTTTCTTTAGGTGCCCTGTTTTACAACGTTGGTGACCATGGACTTCCACTCCTCTCTGTCGTATGTCGCTTGTAGCAGTTCTACTTCTGATATTTTGTCTTTCATGTCGCATAGCAGGTTTTCGATGAACGTCAATCTTTGTCTCCCTCTTGCTCTTTTCCCCATCACTTTACCTGTTGTGGCTAAGTTTTCCAGGCCTTTTTTCTCATTATATGTCTGAAGAATTCTAATTGTCTTTTCTTTATAGTCCTTAACAATTTCCTTCTTGAATTTGCCTTTTCCAAAATTTCCTGGTTTGATGTTTTCTCTGTCCAAGAAACCTTCATCATTCACCTTAAAAACCACATTTCCACTGCCTCTAATTTATTTTTCATCTGTTTGGAAATTGACCATGTTTCTGCACCATATAGCAACACCGACCATACATAAGTTTCCAAGACCATGTACTTCATGGTCATTAAAATCATTGAGACATCACCATCATCTTCATCACCATCATCTTCATCACCATCATCTTCATCACCATCATCTTCATCATCATCATCATCATCATCATCATCATCGCCGCTGTCTTGTCGTCATCATCATCATCTCATCATCATGTGCTGTCTTCAACTCAAAGATTAGCAGGTCTTCATCTGAATTGGTCCTCATCAGATCTCTTTCATCATGCAGTAGTCTTGATGTCAGCTATCTAGTTTCTTTTTGGTCTTCCTTTATTATTAGGAGATCTTCATATTTCAGCAGAACAAATTTTATGCATTGAAATACTTAAATGATGACTTTTTGAGTTTGTTAGTGTTTGAGATATGCCTTGTATATACTGTATACTTGTTGACTGTGTCAGACAGGAATTCCAACATGATCCTTATCAGTTATGCCTGCTATTTATACCAAAGCATTTGCCAAAGCAGTTGTTGGTAGAAGGGGCTATTGGATACTTTTTGCAATTTATCTTCTTATATTTATCTGGACTGGAGGAGAAACTGCCATTAGTTTCACAATGATTCATTGTCATATGGGAGTGGGACTAGATGTATGATGCACCAAACTTCTTAAGGGTGATCTTTTTTTAAAAGATTCACTCTTTTCTGTTTCATTTATTGTCCTCCTTGGTGTCACATTTTGTCTCATTGTAAAGGAGTGTTCAATCTGGCGGAGGTTGGTCAAGGTTGACCCTCCAGAGGAGTTTGAGAATATAGGTCTGACCCCACTGAAGAAAAAACTGTGGGGTATTTGTCCTACCCCAATGCCTCATTGAAAAAATTGACCAATGATGATTTGTCCCACTGGATTTTAGGATTTTAACCCCTTTCTTGGCATTAGATAATCAACAGTTTATCTTTAAATGAAGATACCATTTGCATTTACTTGATGGCACTGAAGACTTTTGATTGATTACTGGTAACTTGGTTGGTTGGTTGATTGATTCATTCATACATTCATTCATTCATTCATCCATTCATTCATTTGCTCAGCTGGACTGCTGTCATTTGTTGTACAGCAACATGGCAATGGCAAATAAATTTGTATGAAGTGAAATCAGAGATAAGAAATGCAGGAATCCGTCTAATAAATTAAGTCTCTCAGTAATACCGCATTTATATAGAAAGAATGGCTGACCGACTGCATCCAAGTGCCAATTATGCTTTGCTTGTCACTTGATTGGTTGTTTTGTCTTTAGATTTTGATGGACCTTGATGCTTCCATGGATTTAAATTTACAGAATGTTTTAAGTCATCCAACCCTTGTTGAAATTGCCATCAAACCTTACAAAATTGGAAAGTGTTAAATTGCTCAAGATTGACTCCTTTTTGGTACTCTGTTTGCTTGTCGACAGTCATGAGAATAAAAACATTTTAGATTCAGCAGACTTTTAGGGGCAACATCCAAACATTCTGTGTACCGTAATTAATTTTCATGAGAAATATGACCACAGATACTTTTTCATTAACCCCTTAAACAGCATGGTGACGGTGTCCAATTTTTTAATGTCCGGTTAACGTGTTAATTCACATTTCAAACGTTGCTGTTATTCACAGTGGGTAAACCTTGTTCATGCCCTTTGTTGCTCTATAGGGATGCTTAGTATTTACTTACTCTAATGTTGTTGATTTTGAGGAGTTGATGCCAAAATGAAATCACATTGATTTAGACTTTTACTCCAAATTAATTAGACTTTTAGTCTTATAGCAGAGAAATCATTGGCTGGAATGCTTGAAAAGAGCACTTTATGTGCATTCAGTTACAAATAGCAGTGACTTATGACAATCAATAGATCATCTCCTGCTGTGGTTGATTGAGTGACGGAAGTTATGTCTGGGTTGGTGCTTTTTCTATTTATGCCACCTTTACAAGGTTCAAAGCTTACCACATACAATGCCGCTACCTGCTAAGAACAGGTGCAGAGTTTTGGTTTATGTCCGATAGACATCACCTGTTCCAACTTACAGCTTCTTTTTTACTCATAAATGTGCTTAGAAAAGGGCCATTTCTTTATTCTCATGGTATTAGATTTTATACTTTTGAGTCTAGAATCATTTTGCCAAAGTTATTATTATTATTATTATTAATTTAATTTTATCGTCCGTTTTATCTGCCTCAGAAGTTTCGGCAGAGCAGACTATAGCTGAGGAGGGTCAGGTCCAGGTCAAAACCAAAAATCAGTCTTGACGTTATTGGCAAAATGATTCTAGACTCGAAAGTATTCGTTGTAAAGGTTTGATTTCTGGAATTATTGAACAGGTGAAGTTATCTGGAATTTGTGCGCAGGATACGCGTTGATTTGCATCTTTTCGTTGTGGTTTGATTTCAACGAATATAACGATTCAACGATGTTGTTATTCTCCACATCTGTCAAGTTATATTTAGCTGTCCGTGGGTATGCATCCTTCACGTCTGATTGGACGCAGCAGAGGTTGCTTGATCCTATGACGTTAGTTGAGTATTCAGCTGCTTTTGTTTTCTACCGACGCTTTTGCACACATGGCTGAGCTGTCTTCAACTTAGCATCAGATATTTATCCTATCTCTTTTCTCTCTCTCTCTCTCTCTCTATCTCTCTATCTATCTATCTATCTCTCTCTCTGTCTCTGTCTCTTTCTCTGTTTTTCTGGCTTTCTCTTTCTCAGACTTCAGGATCTAGTTATAGATGATGGATATTTAGTTCTCTATTTCCTGGATTTTGCCATTTAACCTGGGATGAATTTCCAATACTGCAAGACCAACTTTAAGCCACATCCATGGAATTGTTCGAATCGTGTGACTTTAAACTGAATTGATAATATTCAGAGTCAAATAGTAATGGAGAAAATGAATTATATGAAACTAAGTTGAATCTATCAAACTGAAAGGAGTTGAGTGAAATTTCATGTGAGGAATAGGAAAGGCAAAGAGTCTGAATATGTAAAGTTTTCCAGAGTTGTGGTTCAAATAAAATGAATTGGCAGCTTTGAATTTGCGATTTTCAGTGATACCAGTAAATGTTCATTACCTTCAATAAAATTATTATTAAGTACATGATGGTCTTAGCAGCAGTTAGTACTTTTTTTGAATAAATTTGACTGAAAGCTTTTGTTCAAAATGGATGAGGAGGTTGTTGGCCCAACTAATTTGAAGTTCATGTGCAAAGTGCAGATTCTTTAGTGCATGTTTTTAAAATTAGATTTAATCAATTCAGAGTAAAGATATTTTTGTATACATACAGTAGACTGAGCTTCTTTGCAGAGTTTACCTTAGCTCTTTCATTATTTATTTTGTTTTAGTTACAATGG
The DNA here is from genome assembly GCA_018105865.1 of Metaphire vulgaris. Lineage (NCBI taxonomy): Eukaryota > Metazoa > Annelida > Clitellata > Crassiclitellata > Megascolecidae > Metaphire > Metaphire vulgaris. Next base: position 1,308,415 of record CM030848.1, read on the forward strand.
CAATATGTGAATTGCCATGAGGAATTCTAGATAATAGAATTCGTAGGTTGCATTGGCTTCCCATTGAACAACGTATTAAATTCAAAATTGCTACCCTCACTTTTAAGATACTAAGAAATCAGCATCCCACTTATCTTCGAGAAATGTTATTATATCATCAGCCATATATATAAGGTCATCAATCGATAAATCTGGGTGTAGGGCTTTTAATTAATCATATTTTTACGTCATCTTAAAAATGGTGTTGCACTGACTGATTTTTGTTGGGTTTTGAATTGGACCAATACTCCTCATAATAATAAGTTTAATAATGTGTTTGAAATACGATAAAATTAATTTAATTTTAATTTAATAATACAAGTCGATCAATCAATTGATCAAACAAATAAAAATGGGGCAATAGTAGTAGTAGTAATAATAATAAAATAATAATAATGTGACATAATAATTATATAATAATAATAATTAATGTTTAAAGTGGTTCAGAAGGGTCTGCCCTGTTTTAGAACCACAATGTTCCATCCGGCCATTCATTGACATTATGGTTTTGCTGTGTAATCTCATTCTTTGCCATCTTGTCCTCTGGTAGGTTTGTTCCTGTATTCTCCTTTTTGTCTTCTTGTCTTTGTCTTTGCATCTACAAATAGCAAAACTTTGCAGTGTAAGATGTCATAAATGCCTCATTTGGTTACCTGGTGAAAAGAAAGGTGGTGAGGGAATGGGGTTGGCAGTCACACCCTCATTCACCTGATGCCTTGAAAAATCAAGGACTCTGACCTTCCTTTCTCCTACACAACAACCCTTACCTTGTCTTTTACCTTCTTGATTCGCTGAAGTGTGAAGTGCTGCTTCATCATGGGTACAACCATGGGATAACCATTTGCCTTTGACTGGTGATCGCAAATGAAGGCATCCTGCCCTAGGAATGCCTCCTGTACATGTAGCTTTCTGGCCCCGTGCTCCCTGTCATTTGGTTCTAAGTAATGTTGGTTATGCATGGATTTGTACTGCGCTTTCCTCATCTGCTTTGAGCATGTTAATCTTAGATAGTCGTTTGAATTTTTTTCTAAAACCAGACTACTTCCAACCAAAGTTTTCAACCTGCAGTGTGGGGGTTTGTGCTGCAAAAAATCAAAAAGCCAAAATGTTCAACCTCTTACAGGCAGTTGAACTCGGCCAGTGGAAGAACTAGATCCCCTACCACTGGGCATCTCCTGTGGAACATTGGCCGCCAGTGGTGTATTTAGGGAGTATGCTCCTAATCCATTGTATACCCTTTTGGACCTTCCCTTCGGTTACACCACAAAATATTTTAAAATTTTAAAATTTGTTTTAAGGGAGATTTGCTTCATAACTTAATTTGTGCAGTAAAGTCAAGGAAACTGTAAGAAAGTATGCACTCCATAATTAATAAATGTTTCATTATGGTGCTGTTACAATTACTGGTACTGCAAAGGTGGTATTATTAATAAACTGAAACACTTTATGTTGTTGCAGATCATATAATAAAAGTTATTTTTCGAACTTCTTAAATTTCAACATACCCCTTTAATCCTTTATAAATGCTCTCCTGTTGGCCGCCATCTTGAATCAATTATAATATTGAATTTGCTGAATCTGTACATTTTATTCATCCACTGTGATCATCAGTTTTTCTTTGTACAGAATTACAATAGTCAAATGTCAGGTGTGGAACAAATCTTTTTAAAAGACAACAGGTGACTAACAGAATAGATTTTAAAACTTATTGTGGATATTTTATACATCTATATATATATATAATTTTATTTTTATAATTTTATTATTATGTATATGTCTATATGTCTATATATAAAAATGAATTGGACTGTAAACTAGTATGTTGGATGTTTTGAATAGTTCTATAGGCAGAAGTCACATTTAGAAATCTTCGCTTAGAAACCAGGATTAGTGTTTTGATCTGCGACCATGCCAAGACCGGATAGCATTGCTACGCTGCGAAGCAAGTTGAACGCAATTCAGGTGGGATCTTTCGTCGGCGCCTCTTCGTCGTCATCAGACGCGGTGGCAAAAGCAAACGCCAGCAAGGCGCAGGCAAGCAGGCGCAGCTGGAACGGACGCAAATCAGGTTGTCGGAACCGCTGCTGACAATAAGCAGAAACCGAATCCAGTCGACAGCAAAAAGCAGCCGCCAAACACAACCAACGAACAGAATGGGACCAAAGAATCCGATGATGCCATTGACGTTCGTTGGCGCATCAAAGACAAGGTACAAAAGATGATGATGATGATGATGATGATGATGATGATGATGATGATGATGATGATGATGATGACGACGATGGCGATGATGATATATTAATCTGGTTTTATAAATTCTAAATATATTTATATTCTATTATATTCCTAACATTGTATGTATGCTGTAAGAATTATGCATTACCTATGTCTGCTATTAATATTAATATACCTCATATAATAATACAAGTTTATTTTGATTACTTCTTTTTGGGATTGCCGATCCCTTTATTAGCCTATTTCTTCCTGTCATTCAATTATTAATAATATGTATAAATTAGTTAAGATTAAAAATTATTGTGTTTATTTTTTCAAACTATAATTAAATTTTGAACTGTCTGATTATAAATAACTATTATATGTAATATGTATGTATGACATTGAAGAAATAAATTGAATAATAGTAGTAATTCTGATATTTTCATTAAAAAAATATTTTATTAGTATAAGTCAACTGTATTTTGAAAGCACCACCCTAAAAGCTTGGTGCAATGCACCAATTTAGTCACTAGCACTTACCATAATTTTAGTCAGAGCCATTATCTGTAATCCATAGTCTGTGATTCTGATAGATCCAGGTTGGCAGTCTAAAAGAAAGTGTATTTCTATAGAGGATGATAACAAGATTTTGAGCCAGAATGCAGAGCAAGGTTTTCAACACAGTATTTCCTGATAAGAAGAGTTTTTATATTTGTTTTCAGGAGGTTTATGACATGATGGTTAAGTTGACTGACAAGAAACTTATTTATTCAGCTTTGTCTCTCTCTCTCTCTCTCTCTCTCTCTCTCTCTCTCTCTCTCTCTCTCTCTCTCTCTCTCTCTCTCTCTGATTTTTAAAAGATCTCTGAAAGGATATTTTCGTTGATGCTTTAGAGTATGTAATTAATTGCAGTATCCTAACAGACAGAGAAAGAAAGTTCCAGATTTTCTGGACCAAATGCAGAAAATTTGACCTTAACCAATATCAGTGTCCTAGGCACCTGAACAGCCAAATAAACAGTCAGATCCTCAGGTTTTCTCAGTCAGGCGTAGCTTTTGCAGTTTGTGGCACACAATGAGATTGGTGTTTTAAAAGGTCGTTTATTTACCGGTAATTGTAATTGAGACTTTGTGTTGTTGTTAGCCAGAAGACGAAAAGTCGTCTGCTGTTAACGCAGATTCCAGGAGAGACGCTCTGTCAAAGATACAGGACGATTCAGAGGGCCATCTCATCTACAAGGAAAAGGATCTCATCATCAACCGCTGTACGTTAGCTTCAGTCTGATCGCGCATTTGCATTTTCTAATCAAAAGTTTTTGGCAAATACCACTTTTATTTTCTGCAAATAAGTGAGTAAAGTTTATCTATTTTCTAGCACAGGTTTGTAGAAACGGGACCAATGCAAGTAGCTTGTTGCTAGACACTCAGTAGAACCTCATAATTATGTTACATGACTGAAAAAGATATATATCACAGTGGACTGAAAAAGATATGTATCACAATAAAGCAGTAATTATACCAATGTTTGTGCATGTGCTGAAAGTGTATAAAAAAAGTTAGTGAAGCTTATAGGCAAATTTTCAATTATTTCCATATCTTTTGCAACTTGCACTTAATGTAATACATTTATGCTGTATATATATATATATATGTATGCATATATATATATATATATATATATATATATATATAAAATCCTATATGCATATGTTGGATACTTATTCTGTATATAGAAATTTTATTTACTTGTCCTCTCTATATACATATTTGGATATTTTACATGCCAGTACCTATATATATAGATATATATATGTTACAGTCAAAGTGTGAAATCAGGCAATGTTGACATTGCCTGAAACTTTTTAGGAAATGTCGACATAAGCCGTTTCACTCGGGCACTGTCGACATTGACTGAAAATGTTTAGGCATTGTTTAACAATGCCTGAAATTTGCTCAAATTTTATACACACATTTCCTGAAATCTTTATCTGTGATGGAATAGCATAATAAGTAACATAAAACAGTTCTGAAACCTTAATAAGTGCCAAAAACTTTAATAGGTTCAAATGAAATAAAAAACAGGCAGTAATAGAAAAAGTTATACACAACTGTAAAAACTTCAAATGCAATAAAGGAATGAATTCCAAAAAACTTTATAAGGTTCTAACGTAATAAAGAAAAAGCAGTCATATAAAACAGTTCTACAACATTAATGAAGTCAACTAAAACTTTATAAGGTTCTAATGCAATAAAAAATCAGTCATATAAAACAGTTCTACAACATTAATGAAGTCAACTAAAACTTTATAAGGTTCTAATGCAATAAAAAATCAGTCATATAAAACAGTTCTACAACATTAATGAAGTCAACTAAACCTTTATAAGGTTCTAACGCAATAAAGGAAAAAGCAGTCATATAAAACGGGCTAAAATTTAACAGTTCTTATTGCAGCAACTTAAACTTGAATGGCAACGACTATTGCATTTCAGTTTAGCTTTGAAACATGTACAACGATTTGTTTCACACTTTTTGAATACAATTGCATTTTGCAAAACCTTGACCGCCACTCTTTGATTCGTACTGAACAGCAGCCCTCGATGAAATCTCGCTGTGTGCCATGACATCATCTTCATTTAGCAGTATCTGGGTGCACAAATCAAATTGATTTCGTGCATACCGGCCTTGTAGAACACCAGCTCTAACAGCTATACGATACATGTCGTTATAGTTACGATCAAGAATGACACCCATGATATTACGAGGGTCGCCACGTCCTCGATCAACTAATGGAACAGGGACGGTAACATTGTCACCAGGATTTCCAGCTGCAAATTCTATTCTACTATGCAAAACCATTCGTTTAGCTTGCTTCACTAAACCTTCTCGAGCCCTCTTGCGATGAGACTGTATACTATCATGCAGGTGATCTATGAAATCTGATGCTTGCTGGTTACTAGTGGTTTCCGCCTGTTCTTCAACCGTTGTAGCTCGCAATGAAGCTGTACTGTGACTGGCTGTGGTATGATCCGCAGCAGGTGAATAAGCATAAGCTGTTTCAGTGGTTGCAGCTGATGTAGAAGCAGTCACAGACGTTCTAGCAGCCGGAACTGAAAATGACGTTGAACTGTGACAGGCGACACCTTGAAAAAGACTTTGCAGTTATTCACAGCTATAGGGATACAGCGAACAGCTCCTCAGCCTTAATATGGCCCTGACAGCGAAGCCTCAGATCTTCTTAAGTCCAAGTTAAGCTTATTATGCTATTCCATCACAGATAAAGATTTTCAGGAAATGTGTGTATAAAATTTGCAAATTTCAGGCATTGTTAAACAATGCCTAAACATTTCAGTCAATATCGACAGTGCCGAGTGAAACGGCTTATGTCGACATTTCCTAAAAGTTTCAGGCAATGTCAACATTGCCTTTTGACTGTAACATATATATATATATGTGTGCATATATATATATATATATATATATATATATATATATATATATATATGCACACACATAAATACATACTGTTGTTGATCTCAGATGAAATTTTACGAACACTTGGGGAAGGAACATTTGGAAAGGTTGTTGAATGTAAAGATGTTAACAGGTATGGAGAAATTTCAAGACATTCTTCTCTTAATTCAATTTGATTTGTAGATGCACTTATGAACTGGATTCTGATAAGTCAGCATTTTCAAGAATTCTCTGCTTTAAAAAGGATGAATCTGTGCATTGTTGCATTTTGCATTACTGGTAATATCGTGTGGGTTTTCCAATTGTTTTGGTATTTCATGATGTATGCACATTTTTTACAACTGGAAACCTAAATGATGTTCAACTATTAGCTTGTTTAGGTGCGGATAATACATGAGGTTATGTGCAAGTGCTATATAGGCAGAGGTATTGGTTATACCAGTACTGTATATGTATGTATGTATGTATGTATGTATGTATGTATGTATGTATGCATATATATATATATATATATATTATATATATATATATATATGAATATGGACAACAAAACTGTAGGCCTTTCTTATGAAAACACTGCTTTCCAACAAGTTATAAGTCTGTTTAATGTGCATAATTGTACCTGAGGATTGGATATATATTTATATATATATATATATATATATATATAATATATATATATATATAGTGTAGTTTGTAGTTTATGGGCTTTTGATTGTCATCCAACCACTGGAAGAATTTATGGCAAAGAAACCAAAATCACCATATATATATATATATATATATATATATACACACACACACACACACACACACACACACACATTTCCATGACTTTACAACGATTCAATGCGATTGCTTTCCAAGGGACTTTCTCTGTTTCTGATCCGGATCAAGACGAGAGCTGAATAGTATATATGTATCTGTCTCCGGACACTTTTTGCAATAAGTCCCTCGGGAACTAAGTACCAAGGGCAGAAAAAAAAATATATACAAATTCTGCATATATCATGGAGAGAGAAAAGAGCTAACAAATGAGTATTAGAGAAGGAAGGTGTCACAAGAGAATTTTTGGAGTCCATCAAAACATAAAACTGTCTTACTTTGGCCACGTCATTAGGAAAACAGGTGCGTGTTTGAAAAAGGAAATGATGCAAGGGTCAACTGATGATAAAAGAAAAACAAGGCAAACCCAGGACCAGGTGGACTGATGACATCATGCAATGGACTGGAAAGACAACAGAAAAGGCAACCCGAATGACAGACAGCAGAAAACAGTGGAACAATCTCATTCATGATGCGGTCTATCCTCGGAGCGAGGATGGCTGAAGATAAGACTGGTTATACCTGTGAAAATATCAATTTGTCTAAAAAATTCTGTACATCATCATCATCATCATCATCATCATTATCCTCATCATGATGCTCTCTGCCAACTTCTTAGTGACAATAACTGGACACAAAATGCTTCCAAGAAGTTCTATCTTCTGTTAATCGTCTTCCTTCTACGATTGAAATTCCTTTCAAGTCCATGTCTTCTCTGATGTTGTCCATGCACTTTTTTTCTTGGTGTTTCTCAGCCTCTGCCTTTCTTATACATAAAGTGAATGTTAGATTATTCCAATGCGGTGCAAAGGGGAATTTTCTTGCAGCAAAACTCATGGCCGGAGAAAAGTGGCTCAGCAAATATTGTGCCCTTGGCTCTTCCTTTATTCACCTGGTTTGTGTTTACATTGCATTTGCTTCAAGGAATTAGGTCACCTGTGATTCAGGACCATGATTCATGACCATGATTCATGATGATGAATTTCAAAGCAAGGTTCCCTTGACCTGTTCTAACTTAGTATTTTGACGAGAGGATGAGATAGGTAGCCTGGAATCCGGCAGCCAGAAGACCCATTTAGCCGATGTAGTCATTGGTGCACCCTGGTGCAGCCACTGCCATCGTTAACAAGAGGGGCCTGAACCATGAACTGGGTCATTAATCCAGAGGCCGACAGCTTCGAAACGACCAATGTCTGCTGTGTATTTCAGTTGGAGATTGGCAAGTCCAAGGTTTGGTTAACGTTTCAGCCTCTGGGTTGATGACTTGGTTCAGGCCTCTTGTTAATGTTGGCAGTGGTACAGCCAATCTCTTTCCAGTATGCATTGGTCTGAATTGGTAACCTAGATTCAATGCTATTTTTAGAGGTTGTAAGCAACTGGTGCAACTTTCAGCACAATCTCCTAGAAATACAGGAAGCTTGCCTTTCTATTGAGCATGGATCAGTCATTTGTGCTGTTTGTTCATCTATGTATCCTGGCTGTTTTTGGTTACCAATGTATCTAAATAAGGGATGATGAGAATAGAACTTAGCATATTGTCACACAATGAAGGTTTTGTTAGCTTCTAGCTACGTGTCTCATTAAATTACATATACTGTATGTAAAAATCTTTGCTGTCATTAACCACATACAATATATATATATGGTGCTTAGTGGGGCCATGCATCTACAAATGTGCAGTTTGTATATCCTGAAATTTGCTGCTTTTAGTGCATAGTCTTTGGCACAGCTCCTTTAAGTTTCTTTCCGGAATTCTCTTCATCTGCCTGTTAGATCTTCCAATGAATCAACATTCGAGTCAGTCTTTCTCTTTCACACTCCAACTTATTTATCTAGAACTGACCTGATCTTTGCATTTGTATCTATATATATGCTTGACATGTGATGTAAATGTGAATTAATTAATTATTAATTATCCTTAGAGTTGTATTTGAGAGTCAGATCAGTGGGAAAACTTTAATTGTTTCATTGTTTTAAATAAATTAGTTAAGTATGTTAATATCAAGAAGCTTCCCCATGCTGTGTGTAGAGTGGACCAGAGGAGAGAAGTCTGTAAGCAGTGACCGGGAATCCCCCTTTCATTATCATCATTAACCTTGGGCTCATTGCCCGGTGGTGTATAATGCCAGCTGTACAGTTTGCTGCCATTCTCCTGAACTCCTGTGAACTCCAATGAACTCCTGTTCCTGTGAACTCCAATGAACTCCTGTCCATTGCTCTGTGACTAAGATCCTGTAAACTGCTTCCACACCATTCTTCAATATCATCACACCATCATACTCTGTGTGGTCTTCCTTTCTTGTAGGCGCCCTTCATTATTCCAAACATTAGAGCTTTGATCTTTCTGTCCCCTTTCATTCTGCATATGATATGTACCCAAATAGATGGAGTTTCTTTTGTTTTATTTACTTCTTTGCAGCATCATTTGCTTTGGCTGAATTCCCTTATGTACTTTATCATCTGCAATCTTTTTGACCCACCCAATCTTCAGTATTTTTTTATAGTATTTTATTTAAAAAGTGAGTATTCTTCTTTCCAAGTCTTTGGTGATGGTTCAGGTGTCACTTCCATAAAGAAAACTGTTGAAGTTACAGGTTTCAAGTATTCTCTTTCTTGTTTTGTGCTTTATGTTTTGCTTGTTCAGATCTTGTCCATTGCCATTAGTTGATCTAAAGCAGGGGATTCAACTAATTTTTCATGAAGGGACAAATTTTTAAATTTTTTTATGACTGGTGCCCAAGGGCCAGCAGAGCCGTAACTAGGGTTTTAGGACGCCCGGGTCAAGATTTCCATTCTGCACCCCTAAATTTCGAAATTTCGGTGATGACCTTTTTTTAGTTGTCATTGCTTTTCTTTTATTTACACCCAGTAAATTTTTTTATTCACACTCAAAAAAGCACCCGGGTTGGCGCCCAGGCGACTTGCTCCCCCTAGTTATGGGGCTCTGAGGACCAGGTGCAGAAATTTTTTACTTAGAAAATATAGTTCATAAGTAATAGAAAACAAGTAAGTTGAAAAACAAGACAGTTGAATATATTTCTTGTATATTAGAAAAAGTTATTGATTGTTTCAGTATCTTCGTGGCCCATTATCACAGCACCTGGCGGGCCGGATCTGGTCCATGGGCCGCCAGTTGAATAATCCTGATCTAAAGCTATTGCTTTCCACATTTCCCCTGAAAATGCTACATGGATTATACTATGAGGATAGCTTGTCATTTTGAATGGCTTAACCTTCCTTCTTAACATGCAGTATTCTAAGCACATTTACTATCAACAGACTTTCACTGCTCATCTTTTGTTTGATATTAAAGAATGTTGGAAATTTCTCAGGATATTTATTGTTTACAGTAGAAGTTACTTAAATCATATCAACAGCTGACAATTTGTTACAGTATAACAGACAGTTTTGCTGTTAAGATTTTAAAGTTTTTCTTTTCTCTGGAAGAATTTTAGTATTAATTATTTAAAACTTGAAATTTTCTGAATCATGAAGGTTTGATTATATTTGAATAAAGGTGTATATATATATATAAAGGTATATATATATAAAGGTATATATATAAAGATACCTTTATATATATATGTGTGTGTGTGTGTGCTTTATATATATATATGTGTGTGTGTGTGTGTGTGTGTGTGTGTGTGTGTGTATTTGTGTATATATATTGCACTTATGGTAATATGAGAATCATAATTTTGGTTGAAACCTTGTTTTTTTTACCAGCAATGAATGTGTGGCATTGAAGATAATCAAAAATGTTGACAAATATCGAGAAGCAGCTAAACTTGAAATAAATGTACTTCAGAAGCTGAGAGAGAAAGATCCAAAAGGAGAAAAGTAATTTGTTTTGTATTTTTGCTGGCATCTTAGTTTGACATGGACACACAGGACAGTGTCATAAATTTATACATTACCAGTACTTATGTTGTGCTAAAGTATCACATGATGCTCACTGATTAATAGCACTACTGACATAAAATTGAAGAGGGTGATTAGTTAGGGAATCTGCAAGAAGAACAAAGGAAAATGTTCTTTATATTGTTTTTCTGCAGTTTGTGTTGCAATGTCTTCATCTATTTATCAAAAGTTAAACTTGTTTTGTCTGTTAATTTGTAGTCTTTGTGTGCGAATGTTTTCATGTTTCGATTACCACGGGCACATCTGCATAACATTTGAAATGCTTGGCCTCAGTGTCTTTGACTTTCTGGTTAGTTTGGAGTTAGATCAGTGACTTATTTCAGAATGATTAACAGCAGCATTTAATTGTGGATTTCTTTTGATGTGAAGCACAGCTGAAATATTAAGTCTCGCATTTGTTTCTAGACAATCTGAAACGTAAACGTTTTTCTGTCTAAATTTAAAGCAGCAGACTAAACACCTAAGAATAAGCAGCTACTGTGATGCTGCTTTTGAAAGTGCTATATAAATTCACAAGATTTAACTTATTTACTTAGCATGCAGAATATAGATTATGCAAGTAAGTAAGTAAGATTAAATTTCTATAGCGCTGCCCAAAAGCTTGGTGCAGTGCACCAGCTTATTCACATCCGCTCAATCTAGGTAAATCCATAGTCCGTAGTCCATGGTGGTCAAGATTGTAGATCCAGGTAGGCAGTTGCAGCAGAGTATTTTTATGGAGGACAACAAGATTTATGTATGATATGCATCATTGTTAACCTTGTGGTTTGGTGCTTAACAGAGGGATAATGGTTATCATCCGTATCCCATGGACCAAGTGAGAAAGATCTCCTATCAGCTGGTGAAAGCTGTCAAATGTAAGTGTTTTAAACAAGGACATTAGATACAACTAGAGCTTCTGCCACCAAATACTGATAAGGATTATAAATTTTGGTGGTGATGATGATGATGATGTATTATGGTGCATTTGGTGATTATTGCCTGGATCAGAATACTTATGGGTAAAGGTAATGGTGCTTCAACAATAGGTCAATTTTCTAGGTAACTGGAGTGATGTGAAACATTTATGTATTCATTCATGTGGCCTCGGCTGGCGATGATGTTCATACGCAGATCTTTCTCATTCAGCCTTTCCGTTTGCATCTAGGCAAGCGCATAATATTGCCGTGTTATAACACATACGTCAACAAATCGTCTTTCTGAACACAGAATAAGTGATAATTTCAACAGAAGCTTGCATTCATTAAATTACAAAATCAGTACAGTAAGTTTACACAGTGAAGTGTATCTGGTCTTTGTATGTGTAAATCTCTTTCAGTTCTTCATGACAATCAACTAACTCACACCGATCTGAAACCAGAAAACGTTTTGTTCATCAGTTCCGACTCGGATTCTGTTTATAACGTTAAAAGGGTGAGTTGGTAGTCTGGCTTTTATCGTTTGTATTTGCTTTTGGTGTGGAGTTTCTAGAAGGAAATCCATGAATTTTGTCTCTGTTATGTTTTGTCCTTGTGCACTTTTTGGACATATCTGTGGATTGTAGGATGCAAACATTAATCCTCCCCATTTACCGGTACTGTATTATCTCTCTATTAATATTGATTTCCAACTGTACACCTAGCGACTTATGCTATGCTTCTGTTATTGTTGTATGAATATTGTTATAATTTGAATGTTTTATTTTTATTTGATACTGTATTAATACACTGACATCAATCAATCAATCAATCAATCAATCAACAGGCTTGATAAAAGCAGAAGGTGGACAAATGTTGAGATGCATAGGTTTAAACTTGGGTGAAAAGTGGGCCCAACCCCCCCATACCACTCCCCCTCCCTCACCTTTCCACATCTTAGCCTCTCAAAACGTTGATTACAGTTATGAGGGTTATAAGGTGCTGTGCATATTAGGCTTTGTAAATTAAGAATCTCCTTTTCCCAGCTATTTGGAAGCAGTTGTGTATTTGTGTCTGCCTCGTGTAAAATGGCAATATTTTCTTCTGTGACATTCAAAAATGGCACTGCTTGTTTGGTTTGATCTTTCTATTTCAAAAAATGATTTAAAATTTAAAAAACTGAATGTTTCGTTTGCATAATTAGATGTTGTCGTGACTGTGGGTAACTTTTACATAATATATCTGTGGTATCATGTTCGTGGATGAATAGATATTATATATCATTTAGTGATATTGCTGCTTTGTTGTTGTGATGTTAGAAAAGACACGTAAAGAAAGTAAAATGCTGCGATATAAAACTAATTGACTTTGGATCTGCAACATTTAATCATGAACATCACAGCACAGTCGTTTCAACACGGCACTACAGGGCGCCTGAAGTCATATTAGGTATCAAATTGTCTGAATATACAAAACCTAGGGCACACTGTGTAGGCCAACGTTAGAACTGTCGGGATTTGATGCTAGTTAGTCATTGTTATTTATTTTGATTGGCTGTTAAACATAAGGTGAGGGTAAATTATTAGGATATTCAACTTGTGTAATACTCAGTTGTCAATAATATAATTTACTATGTGTGCATTTTGCATTTCTTAGTATTGCCTGGATGATAATAATGCAGTATTTGTACCAGGCCTTGGGTTCTTGTAGTTGAGCTCAAGTACAGAATTGGGATGTTTTTATGTTTTCCTATTTGGGGGGGTGGTTCACGATGTTTGCCCTTTATAATTAATTGAGGTCATAATGCTCATGTTATTGATTTCAGATTCGGTATATTCAGTGGTGCCATTTCATGTATCTGTGCTGTATGTGGGTTCAGAAATGTATGACTAGACATCCATGTTTAACTTGTCTGTATCTTCATTGTTCATATCAGTCAAGATTTGTTGACCATAGATATTCTGCTGTTACTCTAATTCTGATGTGAAATTATGCTAATGATGAGTAGACATAAATACTTGCTTACTTGCTTACTCTCTTGCTTTTACTTGTACTTATTGGTTTCTGTCTACATTGTACTGTGTGAATTATGGTAATATCAAGCTATGAACCTTCAAAGTTTGAATAAGATTTAAATATTCTTCTTTTTGATAATCGAATAATTTATTTATTTACCATCTTATTTGTAATTCTTTAATTCTAATCCTTAAATATTAAAGTGCTTCTGGCAAGTTCTGAGTGATTCTTCAGAGGAGAGATGCTACACAAATACTCTGCAGCGTTACATTACACACATTACATTGAAAATATTAATAATGGTTTTAAGATTGTGTGATATCATAGTGATGTAATTTTTTTTAAAATCTATTGTAATTTTGATTAACGTTGCACTGTTGTTTTAGAGACTGGATGGTCACAGCCGTGTGACGTATGGAGCACTGGCTGCATAATTTTTGAGCTGTACACTGGATACACACTGTTTCAGGTTATTGCTGATGGCAGCCATCAGCTCATTTCTTATCTATAGTTTAATGTTATGAATCTTGCTCTTGAAACTTACAAGTATTATCTTTATAAAGAATTTATATCATTTCCAAAAGAGTCTCAAAGATAAACGTGACGTCCTGTGGATTGCCTAAGTAGTTTTGTTTTTAGGATAAATTGGTTTAGTTTTTTCATTTGTTAAGATATTTAGATATAGATGTTGAAGACGGTTTTGACCACAGGCAGATAAGCTTGGCAACTTAAGAACAAATATATATGTTATATTTATATATACATATATATTATATATACGGGCGGGAAGATAGATGAGTGGTAATATCATTGGGCAGGCACGCCGACGACACGGGTTCAATCCCGTAGGAGCCCCTAAGGTCGACTCAGCCTTAATCGCTAGAGGGCGATAGTAACATCAAATGAGTAGCAATGGCAACATTGCGATAGTAACCATAGGTTCGGCGGAAGAGACTGGCCACCGTCCGCCGATGTATGGCTTAGCCACCTATGGGCTGCTGGCTACTAAATACGGGGATCAGCACCGGACCCTACGGGCGTGAGCCTACGGGTGAAAACCTTTACCTTTACTTTTATTATATATATACACCAGTTTAATTGATCTCCGGTTTCATGCAGGCAGCAATGCAGGTGGCTTACACCATTAATTTAGAATAGTTTGTCATTGCTTTCTCCAGACCCGTGTTTTATCTTCACAGCCAAAGCAAGCTGCTATTCATTTACCACTGCCCTCTAGCGAATGAAGGTTGAGTCGAACTTAGGGCTCCTGTGGGAGTTGAACCCTTTCCGTCAGAGTGCCACTCTAGCGTGTTACCAATCTGCTATCTTCTCACCCCTACATCTATATATATTATATATATATATATATATATATATATATATATATTGTATGCAGCGCATAATCAGCGTTTAGGTCGAGTCTTAAGATGTACCTGTTTGACTTGGCTTGTCCCCTTTAGGTTGTTCACCAGCCGATCTGACACCTTTCCTGCTTGACCTGGCTCTAATTCAAATTGGATTTGGCAAACCGTCGGCTGACACCCTGGGCATTATAATAGTGGCATCATAGAAGTTGATTGCTTGATTTGTTGATTGATTGATTGATTGATTGATTGATTGATTGATTGATTGATTGATTGAACACTTTACTGCCTGGATATATGGAAAAGCAGGGGAGTAATTTGCCAGAAGGTCTAATAGGTTCTTGATTTCTGTTTAGACTCACGACAACAGAGAGCATTTGGCCATGATGGAGAGAATACTTGGATCAATTCCATATCGACTGGCAAAGAAATCAAGGTAAATTTCAAAAACCTGTTATGCCCACCTTCAAGATCTATGCCACCTTTGTCCCTACCCTGATATTAAAACCTTTTCCACTATCGCCACTTCAATAGTTAACTCTAAGTTAGACTACTGCAACTTACTAATTCACAATCTTCCAAAAGCTTCCATACATAAACTCCAATCGATTCAAAATGCTTTAGCTCATGCAGTTATCAAATCACTAGTATTATGCCATATTACAACATTACTCAAATCTCTACACTGGCTGAAAATAGTAGAGCACATTGAATATAAAATAATATCGATGACTTATAACTCACTTCAGACATCAAAACCAGTCTACCTACGAAATCTGATAATCCCACAACATCGTCGATCCACTCGATCTTTCTCTCATGTCACTCTCCTCCGTCCTGTGAATTTAATCATCACCTCAAAATTTGCAATCATGCTTTTTCATATGCTGTGCCAGAACTTTGGAACTCAATTCTAGCATCCATCCGCTGTCTGCACCATGGTCAAATAACAAATTCTGAGTCACAATTTCCTTTGCTTCTTGCAACATCTCAAGTTTCTCTTTCTAAACTTAAATAATTTATCTTCAAAAAATCATTTCCTCCATTGCTCTAATGTTCCAACCACTGGTCCTTTGGATGAAATGACCCTGCATGAATGACCCTCCCACCTTTAACTATGGCTATTTCATTCTGAGATTAAGCACATAGGAATATAGAGCTACTTCATTGCTGTTTTCGAAAGTGCTATAGAAACTCACGAGATTTTCCTTACTTACTTACTCTTACTTACAGGGTCACCATTTGGTAACTGTTTAAATTTGGCTACAATTGAGTGGTGCCCAGAATAACTACATTTAAGAAAACTGAATGCTGAATAGTAATATCTTATGTTCCTCAATGAAAAGCTAGACTCCAAAATGCTTTGCAAGGAGACTGAAGATGCAGTCATTAAATATCGATGTTTCCAAGAAAGTCTTCAAAATTCAGCAAATTCAGAGTCGAATTTCATCCTAAGTAAGTTTTAAGATTATGCTGAAAATACTGACTGTATCGACTAATATGGTTGGAAAGCAAAAGTCAGTCAGATTTACCTGTTTAAGAACCGGATATTTCTGGCACGGTCGGCTTGACTGGAACTACCACAGCCTTGCGGGGAAATGTGTGAGAGAGATGTGTCAACCTCTTTATGTAAGTTCTTCTTGTATTGCATGATGGAGACATGCTTGACTCCAATGAGTTACTTCTGTCACTCAAAGCCCCTAAACTTTGCAGCAGTGACTGGCTTGAAGTTAACAATGGCATGACGCTGAATAGTGACTAATTTATTTGACGCTATCATTTGACCATCAAGTCATTGCTTGCAATCTATGAACCTTTTATACTCGCTTGGAACTTTGTGAAGCAGAGAACTGAGATGGAAATGCATTTATTTAGAATTAACTGTCCAATTATGTCGCCAAACAGATTCAAATTATGATGGACTAACAGGCATTGTATGCAACATGACATGCATGCTATTAGCTTAGTCCACTTTGTCTAATAGATCGCTAAAATCCCATTGCCATGAAGCTATGCCGGTGAGGTTTTGTTGATATGTAAACGTGTTTGCTGTGTTAACGTAATTCAGATGTGTGCTTTTACTAACTTCACTGTTCTAATAGTGTTCCAGTGGAGCATGTGTGTTTAGTACAGCCAGGGTGGTTTTTGAGTCAGACCAGTGGAGAGGGTTGGGGGTTCCATGTTGAGGATGACTGGGGATGCATCCCCCCACCAAGCTTTTGGGCTTTTTTTTGCTTGTCAGTGTTTTGGGGGGTTTACCCATCCGAGTTGCTATGCAGCTACATGTCCACCGGGTATTTGTGTGCAAAACAGAGCTGATGACACTTTTTTTGCTTGTGAGCCTTTTTTGGGAAGTTTTATTCACGTTTGCTGGACAAAACACTGTTAATGACCTTTTTTGCTTGTCAGCCTTTTTCTGGATTTCATTTCTCCCCTCCACCCCAACACCAACTTTCTAAATATTTGTTGCATCCCCTCCCCGCCAAGAATTCTTGGAACCGCCACTGGTTGCCGCTTTTCCCCTTGCTTTGTAAAGAGTGGACAAAGTCAGTAAGCAGTGACTAGGAATTTTCCCCCATCTACCCCACAATTACCACAGTGGATACAGCTTGTGGTTTTCAATGTCATTGTGTTGTCATGCAGTTCCAAAAGTAGTAGTTTATGTTGGTGAATATATTGAATATAAAGTATTTACTAATCTTTGCTGTTTTTTTGCTATTTTTATTTCTTAATTAACCCTGTTCCATAATCACATGTCTATATGAATTTTAAATAATGATTAATTTGGCTGTAAGTCAGGAATTCAAACTCTGTTTATAATCTTGACCAAAAAACCTACATTCGTTATTTCTAATTACGATTTAGTAATTTTGAGCTTAAAAGTCACCACATATGTTGTGTCCTTGCTATAAAACAGTACCATAGCTATATAATTATATATGGGACCAACAGGTATGAGCTTTTTGCTTACTTATAAATAGCAATAATTCTGCTAGCAGTGCTAGCAATAGTTGTTTTAGTAGGAGTAGTAATAATGATAATGATAGCAGTAACAGTGATAATAATGATGAATTGATGATACACTTTCATAGCACTGGTTCTAACACTCAAAGGTTCTAAATACATCAAGGCAGTGGCGGCTCCACATGGGGGGGGGCCCGGGAGGCCTGTGCCCCCCTTATTGAATGCCTAGCTCCCCCCGTTGGGACCCTATACTTAGTACTGCATACCTATCAACAAATGGTTGGCCCCTCTGCTTAGAAGTTGCCACCCCCAACGCCCCTCCCACCCACCACTTGCCAAATCCTGGAGCCGCCACTGCATGAAGGTACCAATTGATGTTATTCCAAATCTAGCTGCCAAAGACCATGTTAGACAAAAGGTTAATAAAAATAGTAAGGGAAAGTACATAGAGCAGTATTTAACAGTGCTGGGTTTACATGTGAGAGATATGGTAAGGTAAGAGCTTCTTCTGCTGGAAACATTTCTTCAAGAGTGTTTTTTTCTTGCATGTCTTTTGACTTCAGAGGTACATGAGTTGTGATGTTGCGGAGCACAGACAGCTGTTCGACCTGATCGAGAAGATGTTGGAATACGACCCGGCGGATCGAATCGCCCTTGCAGACGCCGTCCGCCATCCGTTCTTTGCTAAGCTGAACACGGTTCAGCCGTCGCTGACGGTCGAGTCCGACGACAGGGACAGATCTCACAGCATTAGTCGATAATGTCTGCTGCCGCGTGGCCAGAATATTTCGCATTTTAAATTTTCTTCGGAGTTTAGACAAATTTTTTCCAATAAATAAGTTTTATTGAAGAGTGACAGTTAAACTTTTACAAGACTGTTGGAGAAGAGTAATTAGAAAAATTAGTGCAATCGAAGCTAAGCAGACTGTTTGAGTGTATAACACTATGTTTACTATGACAGCCATTTAATCAGTTTGTTAAGCTTAAAAATAAGAAACATTTCTTTAGTAAAGTTGAACAAATTGATTGAGTGATTGATCGTGAAAAAAATGAGAATTTTAAAAGTTCTTGTTTATTAAATTGATCTCTGGCAAGAATTATGAAAAGAAAGATGTCTATTACATGTGCAACCTGCAAATGTATCCTCCTCCATATGCAGTCAGTTGATGATCTCTGCATTTATCAGTTTTCCAGTTCGCTGCTCTTTCCTAATCTGCAGGGCTTCAGAGAGGGTGGGAGAGGATTGACATCCCCCCCCCGGACCCAGGAGCTTACTGAAATGGTCGTCTGCATGTCAAATTCTAATCTCTTTCAATTAGCTTTTCCTCCACAGTCTGTCTTGCTGTTTCCCTCTGACCGATCTCTGGAATGATCTGATATTTTGCGGATGAAATTGAAGTACCATCGATTGATACCCTTGGCTATTAGAACTGGTGCTATAGAAGTGCATTCTTTGAGTATGTAATTTGGCAGTATATCAAGAGAACAATGAGTAGGCGGCGATGGAAAAATCAATTTGTGAAGATCAGAAAGAGTGATAGATTGAAAGGAACTAAACACAGGTGGCGGTGCATGTTCTCCGCTAAGTGACTGCATGCTCATCCCATGCAGAAAAAGTCTTAAAGCCTCTAACTTGGTCTCCACTTTCAGCGGCGTAGCGACGGGGGATATATCGATATATATACCCCCTCACAAAAAAGCAGTTTATCTTAAAGCGTTTTTAATGTTTTGTTCACATGTGGGACATTAACGTATGTTTTGATTTTAAAATAGCAATGACTGGTTAAGATTTACACCCCCACCCGCCAATCAAATTCCTTGCTACGCCGCTGACCAATTTGTCAAGATTTAAGCCTTTAGTCTGCAGATGTAAGACGTATAGTAAAAAGTATAAAACGTAGGCCCCTATAGTAATTTAGAAGGTCCTGCATCCAACAGAAAAGAACTGTTTCACAACGATTAACTTGACTTAACATGATTTAAAGTGGCTTAGGAGGCATTACTGCCTGTGTGAAAGCCACGAGGGGCACTAACGGGGCTTGAACCCGCTCCGTCAGCCTGACGTAAGTGTAACTGTGTAGGATTAACTTCCTCAGGTATATGCCTATCAGCCCAGAAATAAAGGTAGTGGAGAAACACGAAATCGCATCCAATTTTGTGTGAAAATATCCAATTTCTCAGTTTTGTGTCACTGTCACCGTCTGGGTGGTGCCACCCGGTGCGGCCCGAACCCCCCGCAACCCCCTAGCGACGCCACTGATGATAGAATTGCACGTTTTCAGAGTTCGTACTCTTAATTCTTATTAAAGACCCTGTGCGACCTAAACAATTGAAACATATCATTGACATTGTCCACATTTCCTCTGACCATTCCCATCAATGGAAGCTCGACATTTCGCGTACCTTCCACACGTCCCACGAGGCACGAGCACGGCTCTACGGACGGGCGGACTATCGGGCAGTGAACAGGGCCTAACCAGCCGACCCCGCACACCACTGCCCGTCGAAACCGTTCTTTTAGAAGGTCCCGCATTAACCGAACACAGTGTCTTATACAGGCCTGTTAGGAGGGGAGATTCCCCCTCCAAAAACCTCAAAATCCCAAAAAAATCCCAGCACTTACACAAATTTTGCATTGAACTGTGCCTTTTCCCCTCCAACCAAGTCGATCGCCCTCCCCCGAAAGCCTCAATTCCCCTAAAGGCCTGGAATCTGGATAAAACACTGACCGAACATCATCATCATCATCATCATCATCATCATCATCATCACAGACACGTATGTCGCGCCTTCGTCTTGACGCACGTTTCGCAGGTGACGTGACAGCACCAGTGGAAGACGCAGTTGCAGCGGTCCCTCGCCTCGTAGGAATCGGTGCGGTGTCCGCGGGCGCAGCACATGATGTCGCAGCCGTCGATGCCAATCGACGTGGCGTTGCATTCGCGGTCCTTCGTTCCCCGGAAGCTGATTCCGGCGTCGGCGTCGCAGAAGGACGGCGAGTCGTCGAAGTAGACGAGGTCGCCCTCCTCCGGCGGCTTGTGGTTCGGGTTGGACAGGGTCAGACTGAAGCGGATCCGCTCCCGGATTTCGTTACCTTCGAAAACATCACATCGAACGCGACACTGTAATATAATGCAATGTATTATGTACTGTAATGTACTGTAATTATGTAATGTAATTATGTAAAGTAATAATGTGATGTGATGTAGAATTTATACATCGCCTCTTATATTCCAACTCAGAGGCGCTCACTATACTCAGCTTACTCAGGGTTCTCACATAAATGTTTCTGGGGGGCAATTTAGCACAATGGTCTCGGTAAATATTTTAGCAAGATTTTCAAATTTCACTGTGAAAAATATTGGTATCTGCATTTTTCAGAATGGGGTGCAAGTGCCCCCTCTTGCCCTAATCTGCAAGCGCCCATGAGCAGTTGCGGCTCCA
Source organism: Metaphire vulgaris (assembly GCA_018105865.1). Classification (NCBI taxonomy): domain Eukaryota; kingdom Metazoa; phylum Annelida; class Clitellata; order Crassiclitellata; family Megascolecidae; genus Metaphire; species Metaphire vulgaris. Next base: position 1,329,572 of record CM030848.1, read on the forward strand.
CCGGGCCGCCGTGCCCCCTACTGAGATACTGGCCCCCAGTGGTATCTCCTGTTCTATACTATATATATATATATATATATATATATATATATATATATATACTATAGATATATACTATAGATATATACTATACTATATATAAAAAACTAAAAATATTTAAAAATGCAAATTTTTCAAAACAAAAATTGCCAAAATTGCAAACAAAATTGCAAAAATTGCCTAAAATTTTGCAAAAAAAAATGCCTAAAATTTGCAAAAAAATGTAAAATTTCGTTGCCTAAAATTTTGCAAAAAATTTTCTAGCCCCCAAGAAAAGTGTGAAATAATAATACTATTAACAACAAATGGTTGGCCCCTGATTGCAAATCCTGGAGCCGCCACTGCCCATGAGCTTATCTGTTCTCTATCGTCTAACCGCCATTACAGTGATAATGTATCGTTGAATTGCATAATAATTATTCTATTGCTTGGCTCTGATTGCAACTAATGCATCTGTGGTATCTGTATCTGACGCGCATTGGATCTGCGGGCGGTTACGATTCTACTTTGGAGCGACCATCGACTGATGCCAAGCACCGTGCTTCAATGGCGCCATAGAAGATCTTAGAGGCCTACACTCCCCTACAGGATGTTGACTAACAAATGGAAGTGCCATTTGATAAATCTGTTTCCAGTAATACAGGTACACGATGGCATGACAAAAATAGCTGTTTAGATTAAGAAGAGAGTTTGGAGACACAAGCAACGCTCAGTAAAAATTCTCTCTCTTCAAGTCTAGCTTTAAAAGTGGAGAAAGTGATCAGGATTTCAGGATAAGGGGGGCACATGATCACATCGACATTTTCGGGCCAAATGTCTTGACGACCAAAAATTTAGTCGTCTCAGGCGCTTTGAGGCTTCGTGATCCCACACTACCCCTACCCCACCCAACTACTCATCAGTTTTGCTCGAATCTCACGACCGCTCCCGGTGTGATTAGGGGGCCGCCGAGGGATATTTTGCACCCTCTAACACCCCCCAACATCCCCAATTTGAGGTCGACACCCCCAAATTTGGTAATGTGACAATGGTATGCATAAAAAATGCATACTAATTAGCTCCGGACACCTCCCAGTTTGAGGTCGACACCCCCCCTCCCAAATTCACAATCATAGAAATATCCCTGGGGCCGCCCCCGTGGCTGCGCCAATGAATGATGGCGCGGTAATTTCGTCTCGACAGACTTTGAAATTCAGTTGAACTTAGCGAAGTCCATCGTCTAAGCAAGACGACAGATGAATTCGACAGGTGTGCTTACCTTGGTCGACCTTTGACGCTCCGTCGAAGCGATCCTTGATGACGTCTCCGATCTGACGAAATGGCGGAAGACGGATCCAACAGGTCTTGATGGCACAACTGCCAGACAGTCCGTGACATTTGCACTCCTGTCTCATCTCACTCGCCACATGCTACGCCCACCCCCAACAGAAAAGAACTGTTTCACAACGATTCAAAACATTCATAAGGATTCAAAAGGATTGCAACTTAAGTACGATAGATAATTATCAGAGGCGTTGCGTCCCAATGGCTGCTATGGCTCGAGCCATGGGCGGTACATGTGAAGGAAGGGGGGGGGGGCAAATCGAGCGGTGATGACCTCTTTTTTGCTTGTCACTCTTGTCAGCCCATCTGATATAGGTGATGACCTTTTTCCTGCTTGTCAGGCATAAGAGCAGCACAGCAGATTGGAGACGACATTTTTTCAGGAGCCATGGGCAGCACAAGACCACGCTACGCCACTGTAGATAATCATTAGATTATGCACTTACAGAGTAGAACTTCGTTATAACGAATTCGGTTATGACATGCAGGTATACTCTGTTCGAAAGTACCACAATGTACGGTTCCGTGTGATGCGCTGCCGCATTGGACGGTATTGGATATAGACCTTAGCGTACCTCAGATATAATCATATAACCATGGGTGTCCGCAGAGATGCAGAAATTTTTCCAGGGGAGTGCAAAACAGGGTCTTGTGACGAAAGAAATGAAACTTTTCCATGCGGTGCAAGTTCATCGGATTCTTATTTAAATTCATATTTTAACTTTGTACACTAGGTTGCTTTTTTAGTAGTTTTATTTTTTTCTTAAATTCACAATTTTTCCAGGGGTGTAATTGCACCTCCTTGCACCCCCTCCGGACTCCCATCATCCCATGGATATAATGCACTCAAATTTACGTCGAAATTTTCGGGTGAAGAAGTCGTCGCGACGAAAGCGTTTTGTAAAAAAAATGTTTGCACACAAAATATAAAGAAATATACAGCAAATAAGACAAGGTCCTGTACAGTAGACCACTGGCAGCAGCAGTAGTAGCAGCAGCAGTAGTAGTAGTAGCATTAGCGTCGCCACGGGGACAAATGGCAACTTCCCCACCTGACCACAGACCACCTATCAGATTGTGCAAATCCGGTGAAAAAGTTTTTGTGTGGGGTGGGGTGGGGTGGGGTGGAATCCGACACGACCGCCTCTTTTGCCCCAACCCAAAATTCCTGGCGACGCCACTCAGTAGTAGTAGTAGTGGTAGTAGTGGACTAGTAGTGGTGGTGGTGGTGGTGGTGGTGGTGGTGGTGGTGGTGGTGGTGGTGGTGGTGGTAGTAGTAGTAGTAGTAGTAGTAGTAGTAGTAGTAGTAGTAGTAGTAGTAGTAGTAGTAGTAGTAGTAGTAGTAGTAGTAGTAGTAGTAGTAGTAGTAGTAGTAGTAGTAGTAGTAGTAGTAGTAGTAGTAGTAGTAGTAGTAGTAGTAGTAGTAGTCCCTGTATACGTAGTAGACTGACCAGACGTCCTGCTTCGTTGTTGTGGAGGTTCATGGCGCAGCGTATGTCTCTTTCCTTTTCGTTTGTGTCGATGAATTCGCGGCAGAATTTCTTTGCGAAGTCGACGTTGTCGCTGCATCCGCCCCAGTTCCATTCGGACCCGACGGCGGCGGCGGCGGCGGCGGCGGAGGCCGTGTCCTCGGTGCGCCCCCTGCTGCTGCTGCTGCTGCTGCTGATGATGATGATGATGATGGGGCGGCTCCTGTTGGCCGCACGAACACGTGTAGACGCTGCCCTCGCTACACGCCCTGGCGACCGAGTAGGTCAAAGCACCGCTCGTAATGGCGTAGATGAACGCCGTCTCCATACAACCTGACGACACGAAGAAGAAGACGAAACCAGCAGCTCTCTGTAGGACTACTTAGGTCAAATAGGCTGTCACCCAGGGGTAGGTAGGGTCGTCAGTGTTTTATCCAAAATCCAGGCCTGGGGGTAATTGACTTGGCCGGAGGGGAAGAGGCACATTTCAATGCCCAAAAAGTTTAGTGCTGCGATTTGTGGGGGGGGAATTTTGAGGTTTTGGAGGAAAATCTCCTCCTAATAGGCCTAGATAAAACACTGAGGGTAGTATTCGTTGTGGAAAGAGGAAAATTCTTGGTCACTACTTACTGACCACCACCCCCACCTAACCCACCCACTTGTCCACTCTATGCATAGCAAGGCGGAAATTTCATGTAGGCCTAGTGCGCTATTATTAACTTATATAGTATATTTTAACAATTAAAGATTATCATGGCGCACTGCATTTCAGCGATTAGCCTTTAAAGCAACTTTCATTCTGAATTTTCAGTCGATCTTATCAGCCCAACGTTCGATTTGCCCGAGAATTCTGCTGTCCTCCACCAGTTCGAACAGTTTAGAGTTGGAATATTATTAGACCCGAGCTAGCGGTCTGTACCCATGCTGCTGCTTATCATTAGCGTCGCCACGGGAGGAGGCAAATGGGGGTAACTGCTCCCAACCTGCCCCAGACCACCTACCAGATAGGCGCAAATCCGGTGAAAAAGTTATTTTTGGATGAGGTGGGAAGGTTAGAAAGGAATCTGACACGCCAGCCCCTTTTGCCTATCTCCCCCACCCCAACCAAAACTTCGCGTCCAAATGCCGTCCGCGTCCAAATGCCCACCGCGTTCAAATGCTCCTGCGCGTCCAAATGCTCACCGCGTTCAAATGCTCATATTCCAAACCATCCGCGTCCAAATTCCCTCCGCGGCAAATGGGGCCCTCCGCGTCCAACCTGCCCTAGACCACGTTCAGATCGCGCAAAGTCGGGAACCATTTTTGTCGGAGAGTGGGGGGTTGGGAGGAATCTCCACGCCAGCCCCCTTTGCCTAGACCACCAAAGATTCGCGTCCAAAGTCCGCGTCCAAATTTTTGTGAAGGGGGTTGCCCACCGCGTTCAAATGCTCACCGCGTCCAAATGCCCTCCACGTCCAAATGCCCCCGCGTTTGCTCACCGCGTCCAAATGCCCTCCCGCGTTCAAAACCTCCGCGTTCAAATGCTCACCGCGTTCAAATGCCCACCGCGTCCAAATGTCCTCCCGCGTTCAAATGCCCTCCGCGTTCAAATGCTCACCGCGTTCAAATGCCCTCCCTGTTCAAATGCTCACCGCGTTCAAATGTCCTCCGCGTTCAAATGCCCTCCGCGTTCAAATGCCCTCCGCGTTCAAATGCTCACCGCGTTCAAATGCCCTCCGTGTTCAAAAGCTCACCGCGTTCAAATGCACATATTTCGGAACCATTAGCGTCGCCACGAGGGCAAATGGGGAAACTCCCCCCCCCCCAAAAAAAAACCTGCCCTAGACCACCTACCAGATTCGCGCAAAGCCGGTGAGAAAGTTTTTTGTGGAGGGGTGGTTAAGTAATCTGACACGCCAGCCCCCTTTTGCCCTCCCCCACCAAAAACTCCTAGCGACGACGCCACTGCTGCTTATTGCGAAAAATCCAAGACTTTATTTTTCATTTATCATGATTTTTTATAGAGTTTAAGACGTCATTGTTTTTATAACAATAATTTCTAACAGTGGCGGTTCCACGTGGGGTGGGAGTGAGTGGGGATGCATCCGGACGTCCGGACTTACTTTTTATACTTTTTTGCTTGTGAACCTATTTTTGGGTACAAATCTAGTAAAACCAATTTGCGGATGAAATTTGCTTTACTTGTCAACCTAATTTTTCGGTAAAAGTGCGGTAAAATGAGGGATAACATTTCTTTTTCAGCCTTTTTCGGCGCAAAGTTTATTGATTTTTTCCTTCTATTTTCATCCCCACCAACTTTCTATGAACTCATTCATCCCCCCACCAAGAAATCCTGGAACCGCTACTGATCGATAATATTGAAGACTTTTTGGCAATATTGTAAGTTTCAATCGGACGTCGCTTGTCTGTCTGTCTGTCTGTCTGTCTGTCTGTCTGTCTGTCTGTCTGTCTCTCTCTCTCTCTCTCTCTCTCTCTCTCTCTCTCTCTCTCTCTACCTTTCTTGAGTATTTTTCCGAAGATGGATCCGCCCTGGTTGGCGTCGATGACGGGGCAGTTCCACCGCCGATGACGGAACTGGTGTTGGCATTCGTCGACCGCCGTTCGGGCGCTTCGGACGACGGCCAAAATCGTTCCCGGGTGCTTCGTGACCAGCTTCAGCTGACGGCGCGTCAGAGGATGGACGGGCGGAGTTATGAACAGCGGAATCTCCGGATTTATCGGATCGCCGCTGAACAGGTGCGGCGTCTGGGCGAGATTCCTGCCAATCAAAAGAAAGCTTCGATTTAACCGATCGTCTCTGGGCCAGAGGTATACAAATTCAAATGGCGGTCCGCGGGCCAGATCCGGCCCGATAAGGGGTGTGAAATGGCCCGCGAAGATGCTTATAAGTAAAAAGTTATAAAAATAATAACTTTTTCGAAATTTCGAATACCTATGGAATGTTTTTATGTCTTGTCTTCAACTTATCTGTTGTATAATATTTATGTTTTCAAAAACATCATCAGACACCAGTCATAAAATATTCGGCGGAAGATGGCAGAGTGGGTTTGGCACTGGGTTAGGCTGCTGGAGGGAACAAAGCATAGTGAGGCAAAAATCATAAGTAAAAAGAGCGGTTCAGCCCAGTTGGTCATTCAAGAATACCCTAACCGTAATCATTAGCGGAACATCCTACACCTTAAACCAATTTGGCGCCTCCCTAACCTCTGCGCCCGGGGACATCTGTACCCCCTGCATCCCCAGGCCGCCTGCATAGCGGTTTAAGTCACTAGTTTTAACACAGATAATTCATAAAATTCATAAAATTCAATTGAATGCCTCTGTTCTAGGCTATTAGCGTATTTAAGAGTGGTACGAGGGTCAGATCCCCCCCCTTGGGAGCTGACCAGTCACGAGATTTGCACAAAACCAATGAGAATTTTTTCTGGGGTGGGTGGGAAGTAAGAAAGTAAGATGATTGTCGACAGAACCAATATACTTAGTTGTATTTACAGCTTTTGGTCATTCAACAATAAACCATAAAGCCTTAAAGTGTGCACCAGAGTTCATGGTCTAACTCTGTTACTCAAAACTTCCACGCCCCCTCCTCCCCTCCCATCGGCCTACTTATACTTCCCTCGAAATGAGTTCCAAAAACGTGAAGAAATGGTTGGGTATTTTGAAGAGATTCTTGCCTAGGTCTCGAAAAATTCAGAATTCTAAGCGTTATCGGTTTTTCTTCTTTTTGACCCCCACCCCCACCCCAATTTCAATCGCAAAATCAATTGTGGAAAACCGAATGTACAGATCCCGTTCTGCTTTTTATTAATATGCACAAAGCGACCGATGTCGACAGCAAGTTTCCCTCCAGATTTCTGGAAGATTCCAAACTTTGGAAGGGAATCGTTCCAGCTCTGCCTGAGCCACTCAATCAATCAATCAATCAATCAATCAATCAATCAATCAATCAATCAATCAATCAATCAATCAATCAATCAATCAATCAATCAATCAATCAAATCAATCAATCAATCGATCAATTGTGTCGAAGGAAGGCTGCAGAAATCAACAGACTGCTTCTATCAGGAAAGCGTCATGTCATGTCATGCCATGTCATGTCAAACGTCGTAATCGCAACCTCCGTTGTTTTCCGATATGAACTGTGCGTGTAATAATGGGCGCCCGCACATTGGGGCAAGAGGGGGCACTTGCCCCTTAAAAAATGCAAATACCGATATTTCACATTGAACTTTGAAAATTTCTTTATTAGCTGTGACCATTGTGTTAAAATGTGTTTTGCCCCTCCTGGAAAAATGTCTGTGGGCGCCCATGCGTGTAATATTGAATCCAGAAAGGCCAGTCCGCATAACGTTGTTATGATTGTCATCCAACCAAGATCATGCTTCTGGTCTGTCGCCATTGAACTTCGATAATTAGAAAAAGATCATCTGAAGTGCAGGATCTGAGAAACGGAAAAAGCCACTGACCACCATTGTATTCCCTTGCTGCGATGTTTCCTCAGAATCGGCGCACACCAGGTCGTCTGTCTAAACGGATGTTCGAGGAGAAGAACGACCAGCAGCAGGACAAGCAGACAGCGTCCGTAGTCCATCCACACGTCCATCGAGGAGACAGTCTTATAGATCAAAGGCAGCGGCGACAGAGCATTCAGTCCTCAGCTGCTCCTCTTCTGGCTCCAGACGCTGGTCGAGGAGGCTGGGAGGATAGCATCGGAGAGGAGGAGATTGCACAGACAACAGCTACGGAAACAGTGAAACACGACGCAATGAAATGGAGAATATTCTGGATAAAAACTGTATATCACTGCATACATGTGTTTGCACATCTTGATACCATACAATATTAATGGAAATTTCGTTATTATGTCGTAGGTCCGACGGTTCTATATACGACTGTTCTATATCGCCTTGGATTTGCATTATAGACCTGTCGCTCTTGACTACCGGTAGATCCTCTCGCTGGCATAGCCTATAGGCGTTTGTTGCCAAAAAAAGAAAGACTCGAGGAACAGGAAATTGTTTTATTAAGAGATACCCGTAATCGAAGACGGGAATGTCAGGTACTCAGGTACTCAGGTACATACTACTACTACTACTACTACTACTACTACTACTACTACTACTACTACTACTACTACTACTACTACTACTACTACTACTAATAATAATAATAATAATAATAATAATAATAATAATAATAATAATAATAATAATAATAATAATAATAATAATAATAATAAACGTGCACTGCGTAAGGGTATCAGACCGTATCAGTAGATGGTACAGTGTACTTTAACACGATTTTCGTAATGTCAGGTCAATTCCAGATATCTGTCATCAGAATGAAAACACAGCAAGTGTTGAGAATCAATCTGGAGGACTGGACCTCTCTATACCGCTGCCCTTCATGATGTAATACATAGAGTTCCCTGTTGCTGTCTTCGAATAAGCAACGACATAGGCCTACCTTTCACCTTTATCTCAATGACCAAGGTTCGCCAGTCAGACGCTTGCTCAGTCGTACCTCAATACACCGTCCTCTTCTCGATAGATGCTCGAGCATACAACGTGTCTGGATGCTCGTTAATTGGCGATATATATATATATATATATATATATATATATATATATATATATATATATATATAAACTGTCCATTGCATTACATTTACTGTCGGTGTTTAGAGTATTGCGTATTTGAAAGAAGTGTCAGTTAACCTGGCAGACAGAGGAAGAGAGTTTCAGTATTCACGCGTTATACATGTAGGTCTAAGTGTCGAGAGGTTATCAAGAATTTCGTCCTATAGCGAAGTGCGAACACGATTGGAAACGAGTTAGCGTCAGACAAAATGAAGCAAACCAGTTCTAAGTTGTTTTCAAAATGTCCAATCTAACCACCGACAGACACGGAACGTGATCCAGTCGACGTCCTCTCAATATTAGACAGATTCTCTCAGTTGAGGCGATATATATTATAGGCCCATAGTCTATTGCTTTCTTAGTCTCGTTCTATTTCCACAGCATTCTGCAGATCGACACGACTCATCGATAATAAGCAATCGTAGCTAATAAACCTAGTAAAATCCTAAACAAAATACGGCGAATCTATTATCTATCATCAAGATGAATTCCGTCATCTCGTTAAATTTGAAGTTTTGAACGTTCGGGAATATCTCTTTCGGGTGAAAAAAAAACAGAATGCAAAATCAGCGGACGTCGCCGCGGCCGCGAACGAAGACCGCGGCCATTCGCCGATGTCGTCTGCTGCATTTCGATTGGCAGTCGAGGGAACCGACGATCGGCCGGGTGGCAGACAGACGAACTCAGCCAATGAAACGCCGAGCGCCTTCTTAGGTCACGAGGCGTTGTTCTGTCCAGAGTGATAAATGACGGAAAGCTGCTTTCGACGGGGGCGACGTACCGTAATAAAGAAGACCCTGCCAAGCCGGCGTCCTTTTCGTCAACAGTGGGCGATCAGTTGCTGTCCGTCCGCCATCATTGCTGCACTTGCGCCGAAGAAACGAACCTCTGCAAAGTATCAATTAAACGGCTCTGGTTACACTGCATCTCATCATTTTCTCATCAACGTCTTCGTCGTCGTCATCGTCGTCGTCGTCATCATCATCATCATCATCTTCATCGCCGTATTTCGTGCACGGTTGCGCTTTGTCAGTAAAACAGCCGTGGCGGGTTTGTTCTTTTTCCCTAACGAGACAAACTGTTCGAGGAAATTGTCGTAATAATAATAATAATTCTACCGCGACGATGATAATAATAATAATAATAATAATAATAATAATAATAATAATAATAATAATAATAATAATAATAATAATAATAATAATAATAATAATAATAATAATAATAATAATAATAATAATAATCAAGCACTTTCAACTGCACTAGAATATTATACTTGTTGAAAGTATAACTGTCCGCGGACTAATCGGTTTCTTTAACCTCTGAATGAGATAAAACTGACCTCTCAATTAGAGGGGCGCGGATTTTCTTAGGAGAAGGCGACGTTTGACTGCGACTTGACGATTCTGGAGGAACTGTGTCGATGACCTGGCGTCGAAATGAAGCGAATGAAATCGGACGGACTTTTGACAACGTATTTAGGGCCTTGATATTCTGTCAACTCCACAGTTATTACACCCTCTTAATTAACTGCGTGGCCTTTGTAGGCTGCTGCGCTTAACTGAACAGAGCTGCGTTCGAACTTCGAAGGAGCTAACGTAAATACATTATACAATAGACCTGTGAGCGATTCCAATCAGGGTGCGATTTGTGACTTGGAGCAGTGGGGGGGGGATATGTCGAGCTTGGAGGATGTAGTTGTTGGGAAATGTAGCAGTGGGCCGAGTGGGGGATGTAGTGGTGAGGGATGTAGCAGTAGCTAGGGGGATGCAGTTGGGCAGTGGGGGGAAAGAATCCCCTTCCCCCTACAAATCGCGCCCTGATTCAAGTCAATCATATAACTTCTTTAGCACTGTAGCGAAATTGATAATAGCAAGTATGAGATCCAATAATAAAATATAAGAAGATAGTTTATAAGGTAATCGATAGATGGCGCTGATGGCCAGTTAGGTAGTTTAAAAAGGAATAAATTAATAATAATAATAATTAAGGACCTTTAATAATAATAACTATATAATAAATAGGTGAAAGGCCTAGGTAAGCTGCATAGAATATCCAGTAGAGGGCGCTAGGTATTGTCGAGTTATAGCCCGATAGGTAGTTGCAATTTAACACCTCTTTAAAGGTAGTATCAGAGTCCTATTTTTAGAGGTCCCTTAGAACGGGGCTAACACTGAGTTTCGACTTGGAGTGTCGAATAGGTGGAGGTATGAGGTACTACATTTCCGCTGGAAGTGGCAATCCACCGCGGAAAGGGTTCCCAAGGGGCTGGGTTGTGCCCGTCAAAAGATAAGACCACGGCGCGTTAGGAAAGGAAAGGAGCCCGTAGAAAGGCCCGGTAGATCCCTATGTACCATCCCAATTTAGCGAGGTAGTACCTGAGAGAGAGCAAGAAGAGCGAGGTAGTACCTGATAGAAGAGTGAGGTAGTACCTGAGAGAGAGAGAGAGAGAGAGAGAGAGAGAACAAGAAGAGCGAAGTATAACGAGATATCGACCCATGGATATTGATAATACTTGAGATAGAGAGATGAGAGAGGAATCCACCATATAATAATAAAACCTTAGCCAAAAGCTTAGTCAATACCCACCCGCCTTAATTGAAAGAAAGATAATCCAGCGGCCGACGTCAGTCATCCTGGTAGATTAGCAATAAGGCCGGTTCGCAACAGCACCATTATACTGTAATGGCGCATTAATTAAGCATCAGGCGATGGTCGCTTCAGATTGCACAAATGTAGTCAGAAATCATGTCGGTGCCAGCAATGTTCCTCTAAGGTGCGCGGCTGCGCGGCCGCGCACATGACAAGAAAACGCCGCGCAGCAGTTTCAACAGCGGCGCAGTGATTTTTAATTTAAAATAACACTGATTTCGTTGTTGTCTTGGGTGACATATGTGAAAAAATTCACGTGCACAGGCATGAAAACAGAGATGTAAACTTGTACTCGAGTTGTACTCGAGTACAAGTAGAGAGAGACTTGTACTCGGAGGCCAGGTACTTGTACTTGTACAGAGTTTTAGGAATGCAAGTACTTGTACTTGTACTTGTACTCGGAGGCCAGGTACTTGTGTGGCGTAGCGTGACTTTTGGGGGCCCGGGGGGCATCTTTGTCATGGGGGCCCCAAAGTTTCAAAGTTTCGGGCTGACGAGCGAAAAAAAAAAAAAAAAAAAAGGTCGTCAGCACGTTCACTTCTATGGTTAGGGACAGAAGTTAGGGTTAACCCTAGCCTAACCCTAGCTTAGACCCTCTTTGGGTTTGCCGGGGCCCGGGGGCAGTCAACAAAGTGCCCCCACGTTACGCCACTGAGCATTGTGTAATTGCTACATCTCTGGCTACACGTACTTCAATGGTACTAGTAATGCTGTTCCTTTAGGCTAATGACAAGCAAATCAGATGGCCAGTACCTGGAACTCGGAAATTTATGATGAAGCCACTGATACCATCGTATTTTGGAACAGTGAAGTTAATAGAAAGGAGTTCAACAGGCTGTATAGTGTATAATGCAGCCATTGAGCTAATGTGCCTGCTTCTGGCGCACCAATTAAACACGTATTTAGCCAAGCTGGCTTGATCGCGAGACGCATAGGGTTAATATGACCGATGCAAAACTATCATCTCTATTTTTAAGTGCAACTGTGATGATATTTAGATGCTAATAGTGTCAATTTTATTCGTGGCCGGACAAACTGTCCGAGGACAAAATGTCACGGACAAAATGTCACGGACAAAATGTCATGGGGACAAAATGTCAGCGAAAAAATGTCAATGTCAAAAATGTTGTACTTGTACTCGGAGGCCAGGTACTTGTACCGTTGTACTCGTACTCGGAGGTCAGGTACTTGACTTGTGTACTTGTACTCGGAGGCCAGGCGTATAGTTTTGTACTTTGTACTCGGTTTTTGGAATCAAAAAGTTTGTACTTGTACAAACTCGGAGGCCAACTTACTTGTACTTGTACTTGAAGCATTGTGTACTTGCTACATCTCTGATGAAAAGGGACTCAGACACTGTAATTTTCCGCGCACACGTACCACATAGGCCTAGAGAGTGCTCGCGGTCAGGCCTACCATCCCAATTTATGGGTTGTGCATGCCAGCATAGTGAGTGTGTGTGTGTGCGTGTGGTGTCTTTTTCATCGAACGGAAATTATAATCCGAACCACCCATGGATTCGATGATCTTGCTCTCCCGATGCAAAGGCATCGATAGCAATAAGCCGCAATTATCAATAATGTCAGTAATTATCGCACGATGGTCCTGTAACGACGCTGACATTCGTTTTTCCTTTGCCTTTTACAGAGCCTCTTAATTATCAGCTGCGGCTTTAATCTCATAGCCGCCTGAAAAGCCGCGTGCATTGTGCAGAAGATCGAAGCTTCGTCGCAACAACAACCAATAGGCGTCTAACTACATGGTTGGGCAGTGGCATGAAGACTTAATAACACTTTAAGAGAGAGGATTTATGCGTTAGGGTCTATAATGGCGATTCAGAAAGAAGACTTCTGTCATTGAAAGAGTTTTGTCAGATCTACGGTTGACAGAGAAACCCGTTTTGAGAGATAAAGAGAGAGAGAGAGAGGGAGAGAGAGACAGACAGACAGAGACACAGAGTGACACAGAGAGACAGACAGAAAGACAGACAGAGAGACAGACAGATAGACAGACAGAGAGAGTTTCCTGGGCAGCAACATGAGTTTGGTCGACGCATTCAACATAATAATTATTTACGAGCGCGGCGCGTTGCAAGAATGCCTTTGATCTTGGTGATTAATGTCCATCCGTGTTTGACATTCACTTGTTAAAAATCATCGCCATAGAACGGAGTTTTTGCCAGCCCTGTAACTTCTGGCGTTTGATTCATGGAACTGTAATTTAGAGAAGCACGGGCGGCCGCTGCGTTGGCTAATGACACTGCAAGAGGCGCTTGGGTAAAGGCTCGATTAGGAACGCCTTTGTTGAAATTGTCGGCGGCGTTCTTCTGAGATGGAGCAGAATTATTTGACAGCCGCTCTCTGCTTTATTTAGCGACATATAAAAGCACCGCTCGCTTTGATCAGACGAAAGCACCGCTCGGCTGTGCACAGACGGGGCTCGAATCTTGCAGACATGTTATACAAATCTATTACAGTCGGTTCATTGAAACGACAGCGACGCCATTTAAAGTGACAGAACGAGTATTTCCAGCGTATAGTTTTGGTCTTTGATCAGATCGTAATCAAAAAGTTTGTGTCAAACTCATGTAGGCCAATTACTGCACAGAAGAAGAAGACTACACACACGCAAATGCACCGGACTCAATAACTGAATAGGCCCCTACCCTACACCAGTGCTCGCGGTCAGAAGAGCCGACATTAAGGGGTCCGAGAGAGAAGAAAGGGGCCGAGACAGGGTGGCCAGTGACCACACACCCTTTCGGGTAATTGTTTAAAAAAACTGCGGTTGCAAAACATTATAAGAACATGTTGCCTTGTTCGTAACAGCCGCTGGTGCACGATAGTCTATACACACTCCCACACCCAGGGCTTTTTTCAGTGGGAACGTATGGGATCGGCGTCCCACACCATTTTTGCCAGATTTTATAAGCTATATATACATATAATTAAAGATATGTACTAATGCGTTTGGGAACGTACAGGTACGGCGTTTCCACACCCGCTTTTGTTGAAGAGTAAAAAAGGATGAGTTCCCAAACTTCCTAAAAAAGCACTGTCCACACCCACACACACACACACAAAGACACACACACACACACACACCATCACATATAAGTACTGTTCAACGATTAATTAATTTATTTATTTAATCGCTACTAATCGTGCGAATGAAATAATTGGTTACATTTTTCTTCAGCAACATTATTCTGGTCCAAAAATAGTAATTATATTGAAATAAGGATGCAGCTACGCACCAGTGGCGTAGCGTGACTTTTGGGGGCCCTAGAGTTCGATTAAAAAGGTCATCAGCACATCATTTCTAGGGTTAGGGTTAAGTTAATTAGGGTTAACCCTAACCTAACCTACTGGACCCCTCTTGGCCCCTTGTACTTGTACTCGGGGCTGTCACCCGCCCGGGGCCAGGGGCTGTCAACAAAGTCCCCGCCCGCCCCCACGTTACGCCACTGCTACGCACCAGTTGCAGAACAGACTTTCAGAATTTCAAAGTAGGCCTAGGCCATTATAAACTTTTATTAATCATTATTCTTAAAACAGAGATTCTAAATAATAATTTTTGTCGATTTTGCGAGGGTACGATTCTGATAACATTAGGGTTCGTCCACAAATGACGTAACGCGACTAGGGGGTCCGGAGTACTCCGGACATTTGTTACGAAGTGTGACGAGGGGAGGTCAGGTCAGGTCTTTGTCCTCCAGCTGTGTCCAGCTATCGACTTCTCCATGACATCTCTCCAAAGTTCTCTGTCCTTTGCTATTTCTTCCAAAGTCATTCGATGTCTTCCATCAGTTTTTCCATTGAGATCCAGCCCTGCCATGTGCAGATCCTCTTCCAATCCGTCCACCCATCGTCTTTTAGGTCTTCCTTTAGATCTTCTTCCCTCTGGTTCGTAGTTGAAAATTCATTTTCGGTTTCTTATTTCTTCCATTCTGAGTATGCATGTGTCCAGTCCATTTCATTCTTCTCTTTCTGATGACTTCCATTATGCTCGGTTGCAGTGTTCTTCTCTCTCTAACTTCTTCATTTGTTATATGGTTGAACAGTGGATGAAAGTCTCAGGGAAAACCAGTGTGGATTCAGGAAAGGAAGAGGATGCTCTGACCAAATCTTCATCCTTCGACAACTCATTGAGAAAATTCAAAATACTAGAATTTAATGAAGATTGGTTATGTACTTCATCGATTTTGCCCAAGCTTATGACTCAATCTGGAGAGAAGGGGCATGGAAACTCTTGGGTAAATATGGCATTCATACCAAAATAATAAGGCTAATTGAAAATTTATACAGCACAGTTTTAGCATGTATCAGAATTGACGGAGAAGAAACCGAGTGGTTCAAAATTAAAACGATTTAGACAAGGATATGTTCTATCACCAATACTCTTCAACGAGGGGGAGGGGTTCCGTAAATGTGACAACGCAACACACAATTTTTAAGTGACGACCTTTTTTTGATTGTCAGGGTATTTGGAGAGGGAAAATACAAGGATGACCTTTTTCGCTTGTCAGTATGTTTGGGGAGGGAAAAATAGAAGAATGAATGACCTTTTTTGCTTGTCAAGACTTTTTGAAGACGAAAAGGGGATCGGCCCGTTGTTACGTCATACTTTAGGGGGTCTGACTTTTGTTACGTCGCGTTACGTAGGAGGGTCAAAAAAGTGCCAAAATCGCGTTACGTCATTTATGGACAACCCTTTATACAGTAATAACGTGATTTAAAGTGGCTTAGGAGGCTAAGTAAGTCCGTGCAAAAACCACTGTATTCTGAACTTACTTTAAGGTGCCTACAAATTGCGCTATACTTGTATTTTTATATGAATAGTATGAAGAGATGTGGACCTACATGTACAGCGGCAAATGCTGCCATTTTAAGGCGCCACACGAAATGCAATAAAATATACACAAGAAAATTATAGTGATAATGATATTAATCCAGCTAATATCTTGCTGGTATAATCATATTTATTACATTGTTTGTGTGAGGATGGAAACAGTAGGGGCCTGCTCTAAAAAAATTCGTTGGACCGGTCCAGCACACACACATTCCTTTTATCATAAATAAAAATCTAGACAACTTTCTTGAATCTTGACTAATCAAATAAAAAATTAACAGTTCTCATAAAATTGTCATCCACTCAAGAACAGTCCTGCTGAGAGACATTGGATTGTCTTAATTTTTTATTTTTATCTTTTAAATTTAAAAAGTTCTCGTACAATGAGAGCTTCCTGAACACTTTTTATCTAGCACTATTAAAAGCTATGAGCTAAATAGTAAAGTAGGCAACTCGTGTTGGAATGGATACACTACTGGTCATTGCAACATTCAGCTCAGCGCCTGGCATTTTCAACAAGGCATTTACAAATACATCGTAGCAATGAACCGTAGAGACAAATAAAATTCAATACAACGTACAACTTCTTCAGCTGTTTAAATAACGATCACATTACACAGAGTACCTCAAATTACATACATTATTCATAGTCAAATAACAGTTCAATTTTGCAGTAATCATACAAAAAGGGCAGACCGCTCAAAATCCTTGCTCGCAAAAGTTCATTCGAATGGACTCGAAATTTGGGAGGAAAGATGAGATGTGTTAGAAAAACTGTTTGTCTGTTGCTGTATCGGCTGTTTCAACACCTGAAGATGACAAGTCCAAATCATCTACTCCATGGTCCTGAGGAGAACCGAAAGACCGATCCTTCTGCAATTCGTCTCCGTCTTCCGCCAAACCGGAAGACGCCGACGAGGAATCACTGTCACCGGCCAAACTGTCTTCCTCGTAGATCTCAGCACCAGAGAAGACATATTGACGTGGTGGACAGTATAGGTAAGTATTCTCTGGAAATGAATAACATCAAATATATCAGCAATGGACAGAAAGTAATGTAATGTGGCAGCAGGGTCTCTCAACTGCAAACCAACGCTATACAGTAGAACCTCGTTATATCGAACTCGCTTATATCAAAATCACATTTATATCGAAGTTTGAGCGCCGGTCCAGCCAAAACAGTGTTAATGATACAGGAATCGGATATATCGAACCTCCGATATATCGAAGTATTTATCGCGGTCCCTTGAACTTCGATATAACGAGGTTCTACTGTAATTGTCATTTAATTTGAAAACCAATTCATTCATTCATTCATTCATTCATTCATTCATTGACAATTTCTATAGCGCTGTAACAAGGCTGAGGCCCACAAACAAAAGCACTTTGACAACTCAATGACTATACCCCCGTCCTAAACAAATGCGTCTTATAAATTATATTATAAATTATTATTTTTATATAATATACGTATTATAAATTAAAATTTGTCTTTCATTCAAATAATTACCACAAGCCCTAATAACTGTCTCAAAGTCTAATTCTCAATCGTTTAACTTCAAGCAAACTTACCTTTTAAGTAAGACGACATCTTGACGGACGAGGGAGTGCGCCTGTGAAAATGATCAAAGACAACTTTTGTCATTGAGTCAGCAACAACATCGACGTTTTCCTGACCAGAAGGCACCAAGTTACCATTAATCTTCACGTCTTCAACATGGCTTTCATCCTTCGGGTCTTCTGTCTTGGGGGAATGTGCGATCTCTGGTGTTATACCGTCGTCCGGTTTCTGCACATCAGAATCGTCTGAGCAGAATGGCGTCGGTAGGTCGAGTCCATCTCTTGTTGTTTGGACTGACGGCTCCTCAGTGGTGCAGAGCGATCTGAAGTCGTCGTCCAAACGATGGCAGAGTTCGTTTATGATGACGTCACAGTCGCCGAGAAGTTCGACGTCAAAGTTTAAGTGTCGCAACGACTCTCGATTGATGAGGACCTGAGGAACATTGGCTGCGATTATTCCTAACGAAACAAGAAACCACAAGGGGACACTTAGGTACTGTATATCAACAAATTCTTCACTTAAAAACCCTCGGCTGTTTCTGAAACAGGCGTTCTCTCTGTGAACTCAGCGTGACGGTGCTAACTCACTGATTACTGCATATGTACATAAATAATAATAAATGCTTAAAGGCCAACAGATCAATCAGAAAACTGCAAGATTTTATAAGAAGTTCAGTTTTTACAACACTTTTCTTATCAAACCAATCCAAACTCCAAGTAGTTAATAAATTCTATGTTTTAATTTGAACAAAATACAGTAGAATCACGTATATCGAACTTGCTTATATCAAAATCCTGCATGCATCAAAATTGAAGCACCAGTCCTGCCCAACACAATGTTAATAAATACAAAAAAGACCCCAATATATCGAACTTGCCTATTTAGATATCTCACTTATATCGAAGCTGCTTTTAAGCCCCTGTCAATCGGAAGCCAGTCAGGTATATTGAAGTTATGTTCAATATATCAAAGTACATTTGCTATCGCGATCCCTTGAGCTTCGATAAAACAAGAATCTACTCAAGATATTTGACTTTGGTCAACGGTCCCAGGAAATTTATAGATCTTACCAACCTTGTGTGTTCTACTGACCGCTGGATATTTCTATTAGATATTGCTCTATATGACTTGCAGAGTTGGATATATCGAAACTCGGATATGTCGAAATACTTTTCACGGTCCCTTAAGCTTCAATATAGCGGGGTTCTACTGTATGCCAAGTATTTTGTATAATACGAAATTTTCCTCCAGAAAATTAAGAACATTAAAGAAGATAAAAAGGCATATTTTCATTTCAATTTAGGTTGAAGTTTTGCAGCAATAACCCTCCCACAAAACACATTCAGCTCACCATTTATTTTGTTGTTTCATTTTTAAAATAATGTTTCTTCAACTACTAATTAACCACTCTCATGTTCTACCAAATTACATTTGACATCCTAAACCTCTTGTCAGACATGTCCGGAAGTCTTTGGTAATGCATGAAGTTCAGACCAGTGAATACAATTATGTGAACATCTTACTTGGCATAACATAGAATACAATTAAGTGAGCATCATACTTGGTATAACATAGAATACAATTAAGTGAGCATCTTACTTGGTTTAACATAGAATATAATTAATTGAACATCCTATCTGGCATAACATAGAACACAATTAAGTGAACATCATACTTGGCATAACATAGAATACAATTAAGTGAACATCGTACTTGGTATAATGGCAACGGGTCGAACTTTAAGCGAGGACCCGATAACAATCAGGAGATCGCACTCGTCTTTGTCTGACTCGATCTGCTGATGAAATTCTTTTGATAAACTTTCACCAAAGAAAACAATATCGGGCTTGAGGACGGCCAGCTCTTCCTCTGGACTACATCGACAACACCGAGGTATAACCTAAACACCATTCAAATGGTCAGGTATTGGATATGTCTACAACTACCTTATTCTAACCAACTACTAACTCCTCACTTGCAACAGCATGTAATAGGAGAGGCAATAGTGATTGCGAGAAGATAGCATTTTTAACAGTAACATTTATAGAAAAGTGTCGATAAGCCAGGATATCATAATTCATCTTAGTAATTCACATATTAATATTATATTATATAATAACATAAAACACAATTTTCATGTTTTCCTAATCAAGGGTATTTATTCAAGATGCTGTTACTGGTAGTTTTGGTAGAGAATGAATGATTAGAACATTTTACAGCAACAAAGCAAGACATTTTAAAATAATAAATACTCGATTCTAAATCTACTCAATGGCATGCAAGTGGCAAGTCTCTTAAAGGCAACGAAGACTACCGTATTTCTTAACATTTCTTCCAGTGCTCAAAGACAGTGTACAACACTAGTATTGTACTCTGTTGTTATATTGTTACATTACATTGTTACACTTCCACGGGTGTGGTCAGATTCAAACCTCGTGGTTGTGTCCTGAATCATAACCAATGCACCATCACACATCACAGTCATTGCTGTGAGAGAAAAAGAACATTTGAGAAGACAATACACTCAACCTGATTCATGATGTTATCACGAATGGCTTCTGCATCGACCTTGTGCTTGCAAACCATGCAAGTAGCTCCAGCAAATGAACCTACATATCCACAACAGATGAATCAGTTCACAGATGACCAGATTTGCATGACAAAAAAACAGACAATACTTTGCATCCTTATTGGAAGAAAATATAACTATAATTTCAAATCTCTAAACAAAGAAAGGCCTATAAAAAATATCTGTACACATGTACAGTTGTACATGCATGTACATTGAAACCCACTGAAACCCAGCATTACCATCTTTGTCACCACCATCATATGGAAGTTTTTTACATCCACAAAAGTGAAATCAAAATGGTTTCGACTAACCAAATGAGAGCGCTGCATAAGTTAACAGCTGCAGTCAATCAGTTCTAAATCACTACTTGATGTAACGTTTTAACTTAGTGAAATCCATACCTACTATGTGGTATTCTGTTCCAAGTAACATCAACGGTGCCAATGTCATATAATTTCAAGTCTAACTTCTGGCCAACATGACTGACTACATTCTAATCATATTGTAAAGAACTTCAAGAAGTCTGCCATATTCAATGTTCATTATTCCAATGCACTATTAAACTGCAATAATAGAACATGTCCATTATAGATGAGATCCTCTCAGAGACAGGTCTATAATAATAAGATTTTGCTGCATTTTCCAGATAAAATTAATCAATTCATAGTTAGGCAATGTCATTTTCCTCAGGTCAGGTCAGACCCAAGGCCGTTGCTTAACTGCTATATTTAAATTAAAAGAATGCAGCTCTACCGTGACATTGGACAACTCTTGTGATCCCAGCCGCCAACTCCAAAGTGTCGATATTCTGAGTGTAATTGCGCAAAAGTCGATTGCACGATTCCAAACGACCGATGAACCGGTGGCTGAGTGACGGTTGGAACTGCCCGGGATATATCTCCTAAGAACAACACAAAGCAAAGCCTGTAGCTGTATTACAATGGCATTTCTACTCTTGCTATTATTAATATTTTTATTATTATTATCATTAGTATATGACTGTTAGCGCATGTTAAGTCATTCACAAGGTGAAGAATTGTGTGCTGGAGCAAGCCAGCCCTGGTGAACAACTTGCCCAAATTTGCTACACAGTGGCTAGGGTCATACTAAAACTCAATACCCTTCTGTTGCGCGGCAAGATTTCTACCGCTACCCCACCACATCAGGGGGTGTGGTGGAATAGCTGTGCATCTCTACATACAAACTGAATATGGCTACAGCAACAATTTCTTCTCTACATCTGTCACCGTCAAATACGTATCTTATTCATAAAGGCCACATGGAACGGGTTTTGTAAAGCAAATATATCCTGACCTTGGCAAACTTGAAGAACGGCCTTGGGTTCCTTTTGAAGTACTTGATATCAAACATTGCCTGCGGGTCCGGAAGATCGGGATAATCAACTGCCAGCTGGGCATAAATCCCGTCACGCGATCGAAAGTCAGGAATTCCACAGGAAACAGAGACCTAAAACAAAAAACACTCAAAATCTGACACCAATTTTGGTGCACTGCAGCAACAATGTACATAGAAAATAAGGTTCTTACATAATGACATTTTTCGAATGTATAGAGCACACTCTAATCAAATGGCTTAGTCAGTAAATGGCAACTCATTGCCAGGCAAACTTATTATTAAGTTTATCTTTACAAATTGAATTTTTGAATTTTTGAACCATATGACTAGAATAACAACTATTATATGTAATGTGTATGTATGACATTGAAGAAATAAAGATCTATCTATCTATCTATCTATTTCACTTAATTTTCTGTTTTATTTTCACTCCACTTATTCTACATAAAAAGGAAATCAAACACTGCATCATTTGAGGAAGAGTTACAAATACAATAAAGTATAAATGTAATAATCTCTAGACATGTACATTTACTACACAGACTTAATAGCTTCCATAATACCCCTCTCCCCATATATCAACTCATAACAGAAATAACAAAGCAGGTTGCTTACTCCTGCTCCTGTCAAGACAATAATCTTCTTGCAGTTCCGAAGGAGATGCAAGACACTTTCGAGCGTCGTAATACTGTCAAGCTTCTTTCTCCTCGGCGACTCCGAAATTATGCTCACTATCAGCCGCCAGAGGGTTTCCATCGTCAAGGTCACCTGGAATCTCAGCATCACTCGAAACGAGACTGCCAAGGACAACGCGGGGATTAGAACCCAATGCAATCTGGTTGCGAACCCAAGATACCATCCCTAAAACATCCGCAAAACAATCCTTCATCGCCCATGGCAACACTCATCATCAACTGACAAGTATTCGACTACTTACTTGCTTTCATCACAACAATCACAAATGCTATATACACTTACACCAGAAATAAATGTAACACAATATGCACACAGTTGAAACTCAACATTAGATTTAAGTGTAAATGGAAATTCAACAGCAAATAATAACGAGAACTAATGCTGAAAAAATCGGAGTCATTTTAAAACAAGCCATTAGATTCTTTGTTAACCCCTTTACCGCGAACCCTGAACATATCCGTCCATTTTACACTGAGTTACAGTTAAATACATGGTAAAGGGGTTAACCAATTCATTACATGCTACCGAAACCATTAGAGTACTACAGAACTGGATATTTTAAAATTGGTGATGACACAAACTTGACCAAATCCCAATTGATTTGATTTGGAACCCTGACTCAGCTATGCATAACTCACCCTTACATAACAATACACTACCACATTTTAAATCTGCACTAAATGCACACTGCATGCGATATCTCAACAAACGTAATAAGGATATTAATTAATTAATAAGAGACAGAGTATCGTAATTTTAAACGACATGAAACTACAAGTAAATACACAGAAGATTACCAGCAGATGCATTCCACCGTCCTTCCATGCTGAGATCGGACAGACTGCTAATCTCACTTACATCATCACAATCACTGTTGCTATCATTCCCATTTCTCATCTCCATAACCTCTTCCTGTAATAAAGATACGTTACCAAGACCACAAATCTATGATAGACAGCGTCGCAAATTCTGAAGTACATGCCTGTTTGTATTCTGTGCACTTCGTCAGAAGACAATTTCACAGTTTATGACTAAGATGATCACAATAAGGAGAAAAACATTACAGAATTTTTCCTTGGTATTTGGCATTTCATTAAGCACTAAACTTACCATTGGTTGAGAATCAGTCAAACAGTTTTCTGCCGTATCTTGTGAAGGCTTTATGCCTTCCAGTGAGCTAACTTCTGGCTCAACTGAAAATATAATATTTTTGTATAGAATATCCATAATTAATCAAGGAGACAAAAATAAATAGATAAAAAATCTCTCTGAATCTCACAGCTGCTCAGATAAATGCTGTAAACTGCATCATAAATAGGTAAAACTTTTTCAAACGATGTGGTCAACATCCGTCATTTCTCCAATAATTTATCCTAACCTAATCTAATCTTGAGCTTCTATGATGCACAGAAGCATCAGCCGATGGCACCCCAAATCAAAATCAATCAAGTTCCAGGTCAAATCCAGGGTATCTGGCAGGTCATTGTCATCAATTTCATTTGCCACCTTGTGTCTGTCACAAGTTCCTATTAAGCTTGCAAGGGTTCTTTTTTCTTCAATGCTAATATGCACTTTAGAAGCTCTTGGTCTTAATCTATAACAAATAAACAATGCACTGAGCAATAAATGAATTCCTTTTCTTCAAAACAAACACAATTATATTCACAACTGTTTCTCCAACATAGAACATTCTATTCATAACAACGCATTTCTATAGTTTCTCAAATGTCTCTAATACTGTACTTTTCTACTCACGTAAATCTTTTTATATTGTCCGTTCGAACATCTTCAAAACCGCATACAATATCACGTAAACGTTTTCTATAAATTCTATATCTCAATCATTTCTCAATTTCTTAAATCCTCTCAATTCTCTCATTATCAAACTTCTTGACAATGCCCCCTTTCATATTTCATTTTCTATTCTTCATCACCACCACTCGCAACTGCGACCACTGCCTGACTGCTCCTGTCATTAACCTTACACGTCTATTCACTCACTCCCTCAAGCCACCATACCACACACATACATACCTTCCTTCGCACCTCAATGCACGCACCAGCTCACCTCTCACACACACCTAAACATACTTATACACATATAAACATAAACATCCTTCCTAAATATCACTTTGTGACAGTGTCCGATGACAGAAGTGCTAACGCAATGGCTCACTTTAAACTCCAGATTCATTCATTTACTAACACCGATGCGCTATAGAAGTGGAAGTTATTGAAACTGCGTGTAGTAAGCGTATTACCGTCGAAAGCAGCAATCCTGTCTGAAGCGGAGGCCGGAGTGTCTGTGCTTTTGACTTCGCAGTCCTCATCGTCAATGGTTCGCCGCCTGAGATCGTCGGCGATGGCGCAGGGTCCGTCGTTCGCCGCCGCCGAAGGAGGGTCCCCCTGGCCGTGGCAATCGGCGCTGGTCCTCAATCGTTTACCGCTTAAACCGTCGATTAGGACACCAAACGGTCTGCTGTCAGTGTCTTCGGCGTCGATCGGCGCCGATCGACCCTCCGATGTTCGTTTTAATCCAGAAGAAGCGTTTTTCCTAACTGCAACACTTCCTCCTCCGTTTTCCTCTTCGTCCGTCGCAGCCATATTTGACGCTTAGCGACGTTTAGCATCAAAATACTACTGCGCTGCTGTCCATACTCTACTTCTATAGCACCATTATTTTTTCTTTTTGCTTATATTCCGTATTTTGTAGACCTCAGTGCTGTGGCGTAACAGAGAATTGTCCAAATAGCTCCGAGGCAGGGTTTCTAAAGTCTAAAAGCCCCGGTTTGCTCGGCGTCAATTTTTATTTCATGGTATCAGAATAGGAGCACCGATCGACGTTTTTGAGAAAAGAGTAAATGTGCCTTGACAAGCAAAAGAAAATCGTCCCGTCCTATATAGCACTTTCAACTAACATGCATTCTCCTCAATCTCATACACTGCCCAGGGCCGTCGAGAGAAATTCCGGGACCATGGGCAAAGCAGTCACGCAGTCACGGGCCCCTATAGAAAGTTAGTGGTAATTGGCGATTACCTTTTTTTTACTTGTAAGTCTTTCTTCGTGATAATATATAGTATTCCATGTGCTGAACATTTTACGGACCCGACCTAGGGTTTCCAGAACATCTCTTTTAAAGAGAACATGTTCTTTTTTAGGTCGGATCTTTTTTACTCTTTCTTTTTTTACTGAAGTTCTCTTTTGTTCTCTTTTTTGTTTTTAGTCAAATAAAGTTAAGTAGAAGTTAATTTTTAATTATTCTCACTGTAATTTGGTAACAATAAAGAAATTAAAAGAAAAAAACCAAATTACAAAATATAATTATATCAATCATGAATTGTAAGGGGCAGAGCTCGAATTGCTGGGGGGTTGGGGGTTCAGCCCCCTTTAAAATGGCCGACCCTCCTTAGAGAAATGCAAAAATGACAAAAGTGTAAATTCTTAAAACACCACGCTCGCCATGACCCCCCTTTCATTTTCTCACAATTCGAGCACTGGTAAGGGGTTTTATAAGAGTAGCCTATTATTGACAATGCGGATTTATTGAAGAGTGTCCAATCGTCAGATAAATACATAAGTTATGGTGAAGAAGACGGCGAAGAGGAAATGAATGACTGAATTTAAGTAATTAATTTTATTAAATTAATATTAATTTTTGCAAATTTGTTTGTTCTCTTTTTGTTCAGAATGTTCTCTATTTTTTACTATGAATGACATTGAATGTTCTCTTTTAGCAAATAGTCATCTGGACACCCTAACCCGACCGGGCCCCTACGCATTGCCGTGTCCCCGGGCATTTGCCCCCTTCACCCCCTCTCGAAGGTACTGCCATTGCCCTCCCCACCCAGTTACTCAACGGTTTTGTGCGAATATCACGCCGATGATTTTCAGCAAGTGGATTCCAAGGTCTCGTGCAAAAAATCTAAGGGCCTGCAAGAAGATGGTCTAGAAAAATAAATGAAATTTAATGTTACCGAATTCTGAACTACGATATATAGGGGAACATGGGGCAAGACGATGAACGGGGCAAAATGACGAATGCTGCCCAGCAATGTGTGCGATGAAATACTTATGAATCACAATGGAGGGCTGTGAGACATTTTAACCAGCGCATATTTGGGCGAGATTTCTTTGTTCTGCGTACTCATTGCTTAGTCAACGAGCGCACGACTGTAAGAAAGTTTCGGCAAATGAGTATCTAATTGTATGCCTAAGCGCGTATGGTTTTATATATGTTTCTAACGCCTATTTTTGCACAGACAGCAAGAACAATGAGGCAAGTGCATGAGTATCATTTGGTACATAATTCCTGCTGAATTAAATAGTATCAGGTTTTTACAAGAGATATAATTGAAACATTTCTAAATGTGAGATTTCAAAGACAATTAGGAAGGATGGGGCAAGATGACGGAAGGGGGAAATATGACATGTCTTCGTTATCTTGCCCCATAGCGTCGGTGTGTGGTTAATTTTAATCATTTCGTTATGATTTGTTCCCAAAACTTTTTAGGCATGTATTTTTTAGGTACTGGTGCGCACGTATATAAGAAAAACTACTCATGGTCTATCCATTAATTACGTCAACAATTTTTGGACAATTTTTGACCCCTCCCCTTTGTCAACAACTGTCAAACTTTCAGTGACCCCTATAATTATGTCAAAAGCTTTCGGCCCCCTCCTATGATCAGTGACGGGTCCTCTAAAAAGTTTAGAAGGCTATTATTCAGGCTGGGATGACCTTTTCCCATTTTTTGCTCATCAAGTGTCAAAATGTGGCGGCGATGACTCTTCTTTTTGCTTGCCAGGCTTTATTCCGTTGTAATAAATGGTATTCCATGAAGTTTCCCATTTTAAGGTTTTTTGTAAACAATGCAATTTTGACGTCAAAGTCTCTTGAACAGCCTCCCTCTGTCAACAACTGTCAAATCTTTTCAGACCACCTCCTTTGTTAATGCAATTAATGGACGGCGCCCAATGGAAGGTCACCAGGCAACTGGAATATGGATTTACTACACCTTGACATTGAAGCTGTCGCATCAAAAAGCTGTAGTCTTAACCACGCGCTGCGAATGAATTAGGCAAATCAGAAGCGACATTAAGACGTCATTCCAAGAAAGAGTCGCCTGATTTTCAAACAACATTGGGAACGATGTCAGCCAGTTTTTAATTAACGTATAACTAGAAGACAAGTTGACAAAACGACGAAAGATAGGCCAAAAAGTTAAGAACTTACTAGGTGGCGCCGTGGCGGCAGTCTCATTAGAGAAGATAACGAAGCTTGTTGGCAACTGCGGATATACAGTACATAGGGGGAACCGAATGATCCACTGGTTGATGACGAGTGTTGCAAATGTATTCGCTGCGCAAATGGTGCCACATTATTCCGAGACATACTGTAACTTGTTGCATTTACTAGCTGATTGAAATCACTCCCTAACTATGTTTTTTTCTTGTAGACCTATTTAATTAACAAAAATATTTTTCTTAAATCGTTTTAACAAAAAAATCACACAATTTGACAAAAGATCAATTTGACTGACAAAGAGGAAGGTTCAATCAAGACTGAAAAGTAAACCAATTAGAAAAGCGAAATCAAAACGCAAATTAAGGACAAGGTGAATAAAGATTCATTTCACAAACACATTCGACACGATGGCCCAGCTATAGGCGTACCATCAATATATTCATCATTATCATAGACTATTCAGACTTGAGAGCACGGTCAAAGGCTATCTCGTAGTCGATAAAGCCAATAAAAGTCAACTGCAACACATTCGTCGTCTCTGAAACGGAATTAGCGTCTTTAAGATAAACGAATTAGATCCGAAGAAAACTCTACGTTCCGCCTTTCTCTGTACGCACACTCGTTTCGGAAAGGATCAACGCGGGACGATTTCGCACTACGGGGGTTGTTTTCGGGGGTTAATCCTCTTGATCGGGAACTCCCCCCAGTGGATTTTCAAATTTGAGTTTTACATGTCCGACACACACACCCAAGGTCCATATTTTTAAGGCATGAATGATCTGCCCCTTCCGCCTTTTAAAACACCAACCGCTGAAGGTGCAGCGTGCTCCAGCAGCAAAACAGCTGATGCTCAATACAGGTGTCGTCTTTAGCCCAGGTGAGCGTACGCCGAAAATCTGACGCAACATAAATGCATAGATTGTCTGGTTAAAGTTGCACTTATGTGGCATATAGGGGGTTTATTTTGTAATATCTTTAAACCGAAGACTTACGGGCAAAGTTGAGTCTTGAAAAGGGGTCGATTTGGCGCAAAGAAGGCAAAGAACCACGAATAAAAAAAGCTTCCAAGCGCGTCTAAATCAAGCACAAAAATTGCGTCCAAAGGTTCCATTGTGTCTTCATAACGGAATTACATCATCATCATCATCATCATCATCATCATCATCATCATCATCATCATCATCATCATCATCATCGTGTCCAACCACTAGCCCAGCCCTGGCGGCTCCAGGATTTTTGCAAGTTAGTGGCGGCTCAGGGGGCAGGAGTTTCAAAGTTTCGGGCTGACGAGCAAAAAAAAAAAGGTCGTCAGCACGTTCACTTCTATGGTTAGGGTCCGTTAGGGTTGGCAACTTTAGAGGGCCCCAGTTTTGGGGCCCCCGCCCAGGCCAGGGGGGCAGTCAACAAAGTGCCCCCGCCCCCACGTTACGCCACTAGTAGGGGTCCGTTAGGGGTGGCAACTTCTAAGCATGGGACCAAACATTTGTTGATAGGTATGTAGTAGTAAAGATATGGTCCCAACAGGAGGCCACAGGGGCCAGACATTCAGTAGTGGGGCATGGGCCTCCCCGCCACCCTCTGTGGAGCCACCACTGGACCCCAGCCCTGGCTTGGCCCTAGCGCCTCATGTTGGGAAAAGGATCCTTCCGTCGTCATGGTCAAGTAGGACTTTTCCATAGTTGAAGCGATGACCCACAATAGAAACTACTTCCCAATTGATGTTGAATGGTTCATTTGAAATAGAACCTTCGATATATCAAAGGGAATTACCGAATAAAAGTATCAGTAACCCTTTACAGCAGAACTTCGTTATAACGGACTCGGTTACAACGTATACCAAGTTATAACGCACCGCTATGTACGGTACCGTGTGATGCGCTACCCTAATTGATGGTAATGGATATTACGTACCTCGGATATATAACGTAGGGGCCTACTCAACTTAAAAGCTTAAAATTTAGCATGATTTAAAGTGGCTTAGAAGGCATTACTGCCTGTGTGAAAGCCATTAGGGCCACTAACGGGGCTTGAACCCGCTCCGTCAGCCTAACGCTCCAGCACGTAACCCACTCTGCCATCTTCCGCTCCGCTAAAAACGTTATAACGAAGTTCTACTGTATAGGCTATCATAGCCGTATCGCCAGTGGCGAAACCGCCAAAAGACGGACCAAGCAGCAGCTGTGGGGGGAAGAGATGATGTTCTTATGAGGGAGTGGGGGGGGGCATTTAACGCCCTGGTTCAGATGCGTCCGATGATGACTGGTTCGTTTTCGACGGCCTCTCTGTCGCTCCTCGCCTTGTCCCCCTTCCTCTTCGCCGACAGGACGAACAGCGTGATGCCGACCAGGACGAACAGCGTGAAGCTCGTCCACGCCAGATACATCGAGTATCCGAACCGGACGACGGATCCGACCGGAAATCCAACGGACGCCTTCCGCTTCTCGTGATCCACGGTGCTCTTGAACACCTCGATGCAGACAACGATGCAACCGGCTGCGAACAACACGACAATCGACAACGCTGAGACAACGAACCAGCGATGGCAACGGGTCATGGGTCGTGGGTCGTGGGTCATTGGTCATGGGTCGTGGGTCATCAGTACTCAGTAAGTGTTGACCCACGACGCATCACATTTTCAAGACAGATCCGTTAAATTTTAAATTCGTGTTTTATTAGCAAATACAATGGGTCTATTTATAATGAAATTTCTGCATCTCCTCTCTGACAGTCGCGTTACTCGTTATTACTTGTCGTACTGGTTCGCTCTGTGTCTCATAGATGTAAACAACATAAATATTAAAATAAAAACATGTTTTTTAGAAATTTATATAAAACATCAAAAACATTGGCCTCGTTTACAGTCCTTTATTTACCATCCATCCGCGCGTCACATTTGACACATAATGAAATAATATTGATTGGCTTGAATATGTGATCCTTTGCTACATTAGTTCTGCAGCATCACCAAGAAGATGAGCCCGAATTCGCTCAGAATTAATTGATAAAAAATTTGTGGATGCTTAGGACTAGAAAATTGATATAAATTGATATGCATAAAATAAGATAAAACCCACAAGGAACTAAAAATCATTAACAACCATGTTTTTAAAAAAAAAATAAAAACAAAAAAAACTGTTTCATGCCTTATAATGTCGATCGATATTGTCAACATGGATGTTTGATTTCTAACAGCTTTGAAAAGATAATATCATTTCAAAGCTGTTAAACCTTAACTTTGTAGAATAGATTTTGACAGCTGTGATGCACAGCAGTACGTTAAGAACTCTAAAACTACCAACTGGATCCATTTCATGCCCAAAGTCACATATTGTGGAATGTGGATGTTTGATTTCTAATGGCCAATGAGTAACATGGGTTAAAGAGCAATGGGTCTCGTTGGTCAAGGGTTATTTTTATTTCTAGGGCACTCCCAGACCAAAGTTTTTGACCACCAGTGGACGGCTAATGATATCGAACGTTGGGTTACTCCAATTTAGGATCGGTATAGACAAGGTTTTAGGATCGTAATAAGACAAAACGATAATAAGACCGATAACCGAGAGACTTGCCCGTGATGAAGTGCAGAGAGCCGGCCAGTCGCTTGAACATGTATCTTGGTTCGTGGATCGAATACCAAGTAAAGAAGTTGGGAATCGCAGACAGAAGCAGGCTGATCACCGAGAAGGCGGCCTCGGAACGACACAGATCTGCACGAAACGAAAACCGTTTCCATTTATTAACACAAATTGGGGCAAAAATAATTAAAATACTTAGTGCCTCCGTAGCACGCTACCGTCTTCGCCCTTAGACTTGAATGGGTCTTTACTAGAAAGTGTTTTTGATATTTTGTTCGTTTATATTCAATAATTTTAACCAGGGGCGTAGCGACGGGGGTAAATCGGTATATATATATCCCCCAAAATCAGTATATACAATACAATAAATAATATATATATAATTATATATAACATATAGGCCTATATTTATATATAACATATTATATAAATAACAATATAGGCTATATCCCAAATTTATACCCCCCCTCCAAATCAGATTTCTGGCTACACCCCTGATTGTAATTAATTTTAATGGCATTGCAACATTTCGACTGCATTCAGATGTGGTTGCAGTTACTGTGCTTGTTAGTTAGGAATCGATTCTTTCCCTCCGTTAAGTTTTCCAGAAAAGAAGGAACACGCTTGCCACAAAATTATCTTATTAGTTGAAATTTCAAAATAGCTAACAACACGCCTTTAATCCCCTTTATTTGCAGCAAAATAATAATAATAATAATAATAATAATAATAATAATAATAATAATAATAATAATAATAATAATAATAATAATAATAATAATAATAATAATAATAATAATAATAATAATAATAATAATAATAATAATAATAATAATAATAATTGGATTTTAAGCAGTTTAGTTGGATTCCTTCTGTGTGATGAAGCCACAGCCAGAGACACTCGTACATCCCTCTATTCCAACTTCGATTTGTCCGCTACAGCTGTTATCTTTGATTCTACAGAGAATTTGTGAGAAAATACAATTCGCAGTCTACAATGCCAAAAAGGGGCACACATGTTAAATTTCAGTTCTTCATAATTTTTGTTAGGGTTAGGGCCATGAAGATCACTTACTACCAAAAATCTTATAGTCAATTTCAGCGTCAGTTTCAAGCGCTTCTTTCGTTGGGGAAAATGTTCGCACTCGACAATACTCTCCTATGCACGAAAGAAATCAGCAACAAAGGTTAATGGATAAGAGGATAATGACGACCGCCTGTGTAAGTCTTGAGCCAAATCGAACATCGCACAGAAATCTCAAAATTATCAATCTTACAGACAAGTGAAATGTCAGTTAAATGCAGGCACTTAAGTGTTCGTGGGAAAGAGAAGTGAGTAGCATGGGAGGGACGAAGAGGTAGAGGAAAGAGACTGAGAAAAAATGGAGACGAGATGAGAAACAGAATAAGAGGCGGTGAAAGGAGGAGGAGGAGGAGGAGGAGTTAATAGAGAGAAAAATATGATGAAGGAAAAGTTGTTACAGTATCTCTTAGAACTTTTAACAACTGAATCACCCGAACGTGTCCTGAAATAGAGGTGTTGTTTAACTCTTATAATAGAATCGATATTCAGCTACGGTTTTTTGGCAATTTTTTAAAAATTTTGGCCTTGCACTGAATACTACACTTTATCTCTCGATAACTGAATTCTGTTACAGTACCGTATGGCCTAAGTATGTAAGAACAATTTCAACGAATATAAACTTTCCAAATGTATCCAAAATACAGTAAGTAAAAGGCTACTAAAAGCGGACTTATTTAAGCATAATGGCAATCAAGGATTTATTATTCAACGATGACACTCTCTCTCTTCCTCTCCTGTCCCTCTCCCGCTCTCCAGCTCTCTCCCTTTCCCCGCCCTCTCTCTCTCCCCTCTTTTTCCTCTCTTTCCCTCCCTCGCTCGCTCTCTCTCTCTCTCTCTCCAATGGCTGTCTAGGAGACCAAAGTATGTGTATTTAAAGCTTCAAGCTGTAATATGTCAGCGGGTCGACTGAAAATGCCGGACGGGAAAATGCAGGACGGGAAAATGACGGACCAAGTGGCATGGCTTGAAAATGCAGGACTGGAAACTGACGGACCAAGTGGCAAGGCATGAAAATGCAGGACTGGAAAATGAAGGACCAAGTGGCACGGCCTGAAATTACAGGACAGGAAAATGACGGACCAAGTGGCATGGCCTGAAAACGCAGGACTGGAAAATGACGGACCAAGTGGCAGGCCACTTCGATACTTGATGACATAACAATGATAGAAGGGACGTTTTTAAATGGTCAGCAAATTGCAAATATAAAATGTTATAACCTACAGAAGTGAGCGACAAAACGCCACGTAATAAGAAAACTAATAAGTCGTTGAAAACGGGTGTGAAGTTTGCCTTGTTGCACCGCGTGCTGGCGTTGTGCTTGTTCCGTGCGGACACGCTCGATTCTGCACAACTTGTGCTGACACTGTAGCTGCTATGTCAGGGCATTGCCCAATTTGTCGTGGACATATTGACATGGTTTTGCGTATGTATGTTTAATTAGTTTTTTCCGTTCACTTGTTACAGTTAGTTTATCCTAGAATTTGCTCATTTCCTTTTGACAGATATTTAGTAGCTTTACTCATAGTTACCTGAGTGTGTTTTTATGCTATTGCTATAGTCTTTACATGTCTATTTCGTGTTAGAACTTTTCTTAGTATATGAGTTGCTGATGTGTTAGCTGCAATAGGTAGCTAGTTTGTTGATTATTCAGCAGGAAAGTTTTTGCTGCTATCGCTGCTGCCGCCGACAATAGGATTAATTATGTGGATTAGTTCCAATGCAATAATTTTAAATGGATTAGTTTTAATGCAATACTTTAAATGTTAGGTCTGCCTTTGACATTCTACTGCTATCGTTTTTATATGTAGTTTTATTACTATTTGCGTTTTTTTAAATTAAATTCCTTGAGGATGCTTATGTGTTAATTGCCTTCTTATATGTAGCATTTTTATTGATTATTCGGCATCACAGTTTTTCACTTTGGATACATCTATCGCTTAAGACAGACTCCTAAGACAGTCATTGACACTAGCTTAGTATATAATTAATTTGCTCCAGTCCTGCATTTTCAGGCCATGACTTGGTCCGTCATTTTCCTGTCTTGCATTTTTTCAGCGCTCCCATGTCAGCTGCTTTGGAGAGATCATTGAGTAATGCCAAGCACATTACCGGGCGGCGCTATAGAAGTTCTTATGTTATGCTGTGTGTTATGTTATCCTTCCACAAATAAATATTCGGACACTTTACAGTATTAATCAGACATGTTTCGTGATGATAATCTTTGATTCACTGACAAGATTAGAAGAGAGAGAGAGAGAGAGAGAGAGAGAGAGAGAGAGAGAGAGAGAGAGAGAGAGAGAGAGAGAGAGAAAGAAAGAGAGAGACAGAGACAGAGACAGACAGACAGAGAGAGACAGAGAGAGAAAGAGAGAGAGAGAGAGAGACAGAGAGAGACAGAGAGAGACAGAGAGAGACAGACAGACAGACAGACACAGACAGACAGACAGACAGACAGAGGTCGTTGTGATCTATGTCAGGTGATGAAGACAGTTGCCTAATCGCATGATTTGACGAGTAACGACGTTTGAGTGATCCAGAAGTGACCTCTTCAAGAGGACTTTTTGAAGCGCCGTCTTAAAGCGACTGCCTCAGAGCAGCGCTGTGTGTGTGTGTGTGTGTGTGTGTGAGTGTTGAGCAGTGAAGAGTTCACAATGGGATCGACGTTCATCTGACTAAGTGCTCAGCGTTCAAATGACGTACACAGGTGATGAAGAGACGCTAAGATGATGACTATGATGACGATGATGATGATGACGGTGGTGATGATGATAATACTGATGACAATACGTCACAATAGTACTGATGATAATAATACTGATAATACTGATAATAATAATAATAATAATAATAATTATTATTATTATTATTATTATTATTATTATTATTATTATTATAAATCAAAAAATTAATTAATTAATTAATTAGTCTAAATTTTGGGATTTTAAACGTTGAGACCCGCCCAAATAAAAATAAAAATAAAAATAATAATAATATCATCATCATCATCATCATCATAATCATCATCATTATCATAGGTCTACTAGCGATTAGCCGATTACAGAGGTGGAGTTGCAGCTAAAATCTTAGGCGTTGGTCCATTGGGACGCCTGTAAAACTTTGATTGGAATTGTGTCCGATTGATGCTCGTCAGTTATGTCTTCAAACATAAAATCTACAAACAGCCTTCAAGATCACTTGTATCTATGCCAGGGACAGAGCCAGGATTCCGGAATTAGGGGGTCACGTCGACATTTTCAGGTGTTCGGGTGAAAACAGTCATGACAAGCAAATGGTTGCAGAGAACCGCCGGGCTAGAAGATGCATTCTTAAACACCTATAATAAATGTCTCTTCTAATCTGCGAAGGCCGAAGAGTGTAGGATTCACGAGGCCCAGCAAAAAGCGCAAAAATTATCAGAATATCCGAATAAAATTCCACACAATCGAAGCAAAAGCGACAAGTAATATCAAAAAGCGAAAAACAATAAGAGCATTCGTGGACCCAAAAGATCCTGAATAAATTTATAAAAGACGATAGGCGGATAAAAGCAGGAACCATTTTGTTAGACATAAAATTAATATGAATCTGGAAAACAGGGGCGTAGCCAGGAATTGGATTTGGGAGGGTATAAATGTTTGGGGGAGGTATAAATCTTAACTATAAACCATATAAACTACATATAACCACATATAAATAACATAAAAAACTTTAAGGTATACTGACTTTTGGGGGGTATATATATATACCGATATACCCCCCGTCGCTACGCCCCTGCTGGAAAAAAGCATTTAGGGCAGTTGTTTTTTTTGCAGTCAGAACACTCACAGAGAACTAGAAGTCGCGATGCATATCCGGTCGGAAGGAAAGTCTGCAGATATCGGAAACAGGGGAGGAGAACTTAGCAGTATTTTGAGTAAATCGATACACAGTCAGATCCGTATCTGTATGCCCTCGAAGAAGAAACAGATATTCTAGGATCAACACGTACCTACGTTGCTGTAATCTGACGCCGAGAGAGAGAGAGAGAGAGAGAGAGAGAGAGAGAGAGAGAGAGAGAGAGAGAGAGAGAGAGAGAGAGAGAGAGAGAGAGAGAGAGAGAGAGAGAGAGAGAGAGAGAGAGAGAGAGAGAACAATAGCTGACGAGGCGATGACGATCCGAGGAATTTGCACCGCAATATGAGAAACGGTCCGATGACGGGAGGCCTGGAGAGAATCCGTGTTTAGGCAAACGACAAAGCAGAAACAAAGAGATCGAGAAAAATTGCTGTACTTGTGTCACGTGACGAGTCACGTGAGAAGGGTGCAAGGAAACGAATGTTATTATGTCTTGGAAATGCTCGTGTTCAGAGAGAGCGAGAAAGAATGTCAGCAAACGGCGCCGGACATGAACTCCAACAACGTCGTTTTCTATCATTTAATATCACACGAAGAATTTATTAACCCCTTAACTGGGGATCCCGGATATATCTGTCCATTTTACATTGAGTTACAGTTAAATACACGGTTAAGGGTCACACAGACACAGGCAATCAATACAATTACAGACACATGCTGTTCACCTCATCCAATGCCAGTTTCTCCACTCCTGATCGAATAATACTTCTTTGAGTTCCTGATATCCTTTATTCATCAATAATAACAATGGTGATAATAATAATAATAATAATAATAATAATAAATAATAATTTAAATGGTTTATTAATAAATGGGCTCTTGGTTTATTGAATTGTGTGTTTAAGCCAACAGTCACTACCGTTTATACCGGAAATGCTTGAAACTCGATTAATTAATTATTTCATGAATGAATTAATGTTGAAAGTTTGGGTAATTTTAGACAAAGCTCCGAAAATTGAGGAAGAGGTGAAAATTTGACTATTCCGTACAAAATGTCGACTCTATCTAGTGAATAACAGGTCTACATGATTCATTGAATGCCTTAATTGAAAATCGCTTCCGTCTGTCAGCAAGACATTGTCCTCTTTTTCACGCCTCCTCCTCCTCCTCTTCTTCTCCTCAATCCGCACTCTTCACTCTCCTCTTCAACGGTCCCAGTTTCGATCCACTGCGGGTGCGATTCGAAGTGCAGCAGCAGCAGCAGCAGCAGTCGCCATTGTCGGAGGCTCTGTATACTGATTAGATCACAGGCCATCAAATAATAACACTAAGCAGGTGCACCGATGTCTGCTGCATCGACATGGTATGGGGAGGAGGCGGGGATGGGATGGAGTGGGGTGGGGACAGTGTTTCTACCGAATGTGTGCCTGCGAATATCTTTTCTCCGTCTCTGAGTCTCTGAGTTTGGAGAAAGAGAGAGAGAGAGAGAGAGAGAGAGATCTACCTGGCACCTATGTGTCATCGTCCATCATCGCCGGCGGAAGATGCAGCGGCTGGCCCGCTTTTCCTCGAACCCCCCCCCTCCCCGCCCCGCCCTCATGGTTTGCAGGATATTCTCGCCTGCTTCAAACGGAGTATAGCGACTGGACCTGCGGACAAAGATAAAGACGCTTTACAGAAGATGATATTGTATCATCTGCCATGTTAGTCTCTTCAATCACACAGATCGGCCGTTCATTTCCCTGTAACATTTCACTCCGCACTCCAACTGACCTCACAATCATTTATATTTGACGGAATCAGTGTCCATTGTCCATCGCTGGTTTTTGCTGCACGTGATTTTACCGGGGACCAATTCAGTGTCAACGAGATTATTCATTTAAAACAAGCGCTGCTCATTATATTAACACTGCACCATTATTGTGTCATGCGCATTTCAAAAATCCCGCAGCAGCAAACAACCAAACATTGGTTTTCACACAGGCTTACTTAGCCTCCTAAACCACTTAAAAACATTATTATTATTATTATT